>APFE030801481.1:24535-119522 GCA_000404065.3 Pinus taeda
CACACCCACAAAGGCTCGAAATCGTGACAAATTGCCTCAACTCACCTTTGAAACCCCTCAAATCGACAGGTAGGCTCTAAATCTTGATGGCTCATGTATCTTTGTGAATGTTATGGTGGTTCATGGCTATTTATAATTGCAACAAAAAACTCATAAAACCAACCACTAGAAAACATCAAAGCCATTGTTGCTAGGGTTGCAAAATTGTGGTATTTATGCCAAGGATCCTCTTACACCTCTCATTTTCCCCCTTCTTCCCATTGTTCCCTTCCCCCCTATCCCATTTTTCCCCATTTTTCCTACCCTCAAATATTACCAAACCCTATTCCTTATCCCCTCCTCTTATTTGTCAACATAACACCCCAAAACCCTACCTTATAAAAATACCAAAACCCTCCTACATATCCCTAAACAAAATTTCCCCCCATAACCCCTATTCCCATCATACTATTCCTCTCCTAACACTCCCTTTCTTTTCATTGTTCCCCTTGGAGGAAGATATCACAGCAACACCTAGTTTCAGACCATCATCAAAGGGCAGCCCAAGTATAGTACACACAACAGTCATGGCATCTGAGTATTCATCGGAGTATGAGATGGAAACACAAAGTGATTCATCCTCAGAAGAACAGGCTCCCCGGAGACATCAAAAAAGTGGCAAACATGTTAGGGATGAGCCAACTACCCTCATAGAATTGCAGGCCTACCCTCTTGCTATGTCATGTTTCCAGCATCTATCATGTTTTGAATTTTGTCAAAGGGTGGCTAATGTTAGAGTTCATCATGAGTTGGCCCGTGTTTTTGTGCTTCACCTACATGGAGTTCACTCTATCTTGGCCAGGGTAACCTTCACACTGACACCTGAAACTATCTCATTAGTAACCGGCATACCAAATGTCAGAGAACAATGGCACAAGAAATAGAAGGTGGATCGGCAGCATTATGAGCCTTACATTAAGGCCAATTTCTTGAGGCAGCTCACAAGAGTCTTTCCATTCAGATATTTCAAAGATGAATATGCTCCACTCATGAAATTGATCATGAAATACTTCAGCTGTGAGGGGAGGTTCTCTCATCTATATGCCTATGACATCAGGTTGCTCATGCACTTTACCAGAGTATGGATGATGAATCTCCCATTTTCATTTGTAAGAACATAGAGAGGATGAACACCTTCATGCAGCACAAGACCCCTCAGCAGAAACTTAACAGTGTTTATCACTTTTCTCTTATCCGGATTTTGGTCGATCATCAGTTGGGATTGTAGGGCATTGCTTGGGAGGACTTCATCTCCCATGACCTCTTCAGCACTTCATAGGTATTATCGGAGGTTGAGTATGAGATAGGTGGTCTTTCTCATCAGTATGAGCACCATGAGACCACTACTATGCCAGTATTCATTACCTATCAGAGAGGCAATAGACATTTGCTTGCAGCAGCAAAGCGAGTGTTATCTCCACCCGGGGTGGAAGGGGCCTCGCTTCTGACATCGACAACATAGGTACAGGACAAGGGAAATAGGCCCATGCATGATGAGGGGCCATTAGGTGAACAAGAGGCCAACTTCATCCTCATTCATGATGATGATGTAGATAAGGAGAGTGCCAAACTTAGGAGGACTATCCAGGAGTAGAAAACAGAGATCCAAGACTTGTCACTCAATTTGGAGATGGCCAAATGGATTATCAGGTATTTGGAGCAGAGGAACAAACAACTTGAGGACTAGCATGAGATCATGGAGCTACAAAGCATCCGTGAGAATCGCCAAGTTGCCCAACATAGGAGGATTGAGCTCACTCCATTGGAGCAAGAAATTAACAATGACTGTGAGTCTTGGCTTGAGCTTATCAAAATCCACCTTGAGAGACTGTTGGAGAAGGCCGATATGGACAAAACCATATTGAGGCAGATGGTTTATCATTACAAGGCTCGGAACATGAGTTCAAAGGCTTGGATAAGGAACTTGAAGGAAAAGTTGAACAAAGTGACAAAGAGGCAAAGGAGGCAAAAAGAGCAAGATCAGCTTCGAATATTGGCTGAAGCCTCTGTGGCCTAGCATAGTACCTCATAGAGAACCTCCAACCCAAACTTCAATAAATTTGGGACAATTTTGGTCACATGGAAAATTTTTGGTCACAACACAGGTTTTTTCCCCCTGTGCGTCGCGCCACCGGTGCGAGTGGCGCGACGCTTAGGATTGGGAACTCCAAATTGCAAATGGTTTGCATTTTTGGATTCAACATGCAAAATCATGACAACTAGTACGTAGATAAGAAATTTGGGCATGATTTGAGTCTCCAGGAGGTCAAAAACACTCAAAAAATGACCTCTTTACCCCTATCTTGACACACAGGAAGTAGTCTTGGGAGAATGAAGTTTTGGAGGTGCAAATGAGTACCAAATTTAGAAATTGCACTTGGGTTGGAAATTATATAGGCCGAGCTTTCTAACCAGCACATTTGTGCACATTTTGAACTCCTAAAGGTACCTCAAAATAGCCTCCAAATTGGCGTCATGCATATAGAATTGGGTGCGACGCATATAGAGAAAAAGGCCAAATTCACCTCCGTTTCGCAAAATTTCAATTCGTGACTTTCTCCAAGTGGGCCCGCTCATCTACACTTCACCTTTTCTAGAAACTAAGGCAAGGTTTAAAGAGCTTGGCTTCTATCCAAGTGGCAAAGGAAGGCAAACGGTCACCCAAGCCATTTGTCATTTTTGTAACGTTGCACCAGTAGCTAATGGTTGGCTTTCCATCTCCATTTTGTAATGATTTGAGAAACTCCCCAACTCTTGGTCATTATATTTCTTCATGGCATAGTCTATTTATTATATGAAAGCCATTTACAAAGGGCTGGTTCATTGTAATTTCTGGGAGACTATGGGAGAGAACTCAGTTCTCCATTGTATATTTTAACATAGGATTAATGAAAGGCAGTGGCTCTGTTTCATGAGATTCATGTGGTTGTGAGTGTAGCAAATGTGTCTCTTTATGTTTCATATGTATTTCGTTATGTGTCACAGTTCATTTCATCTTCATTCCAGTGAAATTTTCTAAGTAAGATAAGGTAGAATTCATATTTATTGCTCTACCTGTGGGAAAGTTTCACGTATGTGTTCTTGTTCTGTTGAAAAGGATTCATGCGTTTATGCCCTTTTCACCCTCCTAAACAATCTTTCCATTCTGCATTACTTCAAATTTAATTGCTAGACTTTCCGCTTGTCTTGCCTCATGAAGTAATCTCTGCCTTTGTGTTAAATTCTCTGCTCATTGTTGTTCGTTGGTCCCATACATCCCAGAAACGCAGTCATTCATAAAAATTTGTTTCTTGTATTCATATTTATTTACTAGCCTAAAATCAATATTTCACTGCAAGTCATCTCAGACCATATCGTTTGTTTATTCACTGAGCGTGACTCGGAGAGAGCCCTCTCCTGTTCTGGTAGGGCTAGCTACGAGACTGAGCGTGGTTTGTGGTTACCCTGAATTTTTCCTTCCTTCAGCCTAAGGCAGATGTAGGTGCTAACACCACCTTCGAGATGACAATGAAGATTATTTAGATGAGCTAAATCACCCATCGATCATTGATTTCTTGTCAAATTCTATAAATACTATATATTCTAAGCATAATTTGTCCAACATAGAAGAAGCAGTTTCTATAAACATTTTGACCAAGCATAACATTATAGAAAATATTCATGTCGGCAAATCATGTTCTCCATTTGAACTTGATATTTACTGTGCTCTTTTTCACGAATTTCGAGATATCTTTGCATTGTCTTACGAGGAGATGCCGGGTGTTGACTCAAGTATTGTTGAACATGATATTAAAATGTACCCTAATGTCAAACCAGTATGATAGTGGCTTCGAACTGTTCGTCCTAAGAAAGTTGCTGCCGTTAAATTAGAGGTTGAAACACTTTTGTGTGCTAGTTTCATTTTCCCTATACCTCTTACTGATTGGGTATCTAATATTGTTCTAGTTGAAAAAACAAAGGACAATCCGAGTGTGCATCGATTATAGGGATGTAAATCAAGCATGTCTAAAAGACAATTATCCTACACCTTTTATTGACCAGATTATCACCGAATGTGCCAAATGTGAAATCTTTTCATTCATGGATGGATTTTCTGGCTACAATCAAATGAACATCCGTCCACAGGACCAATCAAAAACCACTTTTATATGTCCATGGGGCACATTCGCTTATCGAAATCTACCTTTTGGTTTGAAGAATACAAGGGCTACATTTTAGAGGGCGATGAATTATGCCTTCCATGACATCAAACACATTGTTCAACCTTATCTTGATGATTTGCCTACTCATTCGTGACAATGGATTGATCACTTGCAACATTTGAGAGAAATATTCTTATGACGTCGACACTACAAGATAAGACTCAATGCACATAAATGTGTGTTTTGTGTTGGCTCTGGTCGCTGGCTCAGATTTTTAATTTCAAAATATGGAATTCGACTCGATCCCATTAAGGTTCAGGTAATTCCTGACTTGCCTTCAACTTCAAACTTGTTATAGATACAAAGACTTCAAGGGAAGGAAAACTTTCTAAGGAGGTTCATTCCAAACTATGCTACTAAAGGTTATACATGTCTATTGAAGAAAGGGGTACCCTTCCATTGGGACCAAGTTTCACAAGCTTCTTTTGATGCTCCCAAAGGTTCCCTGATTAGAGCACCATTAATGTATGCCCCAAACTATAAAAAACACTTTTGCCTCTATCTTTTCGTTGCAGATACAACCATTGGTATGGTTTTAGTTCAAGAAGAAAGTGGAATTGAACATCCTATTTACTATTTTGAGTCATAATCTCAATGATACGGAAAGTAAGTATTCCTATGTCAAAAATTTAGCCTTAGCAGCCCTTCAATATGTGCAAAGATTTCAACATTACATCCTCCTCCACAAAACTACCATTATATTGGATTGAAACCCTATGAAATACATTTTTTTACACCAATTGCTGGGGGGGAAATATTCTAAATGGATAGTTATCTTGCAGGAGTTTGATTTGGAATTCATCAAATCTAAATCAAAGAAATTTCTTGTCTTTGTCGAGTTACTTTGTGATCTTCCCTCATCCTCCAATGATTTAACATCAGAATCATCAATCTTGGATGAGTCTCTATTTCTTATCTCGTCAAGTGATCCATGGTATGGAGATATACTAGTCTATCTCCAGACACAAGCTTTTCGGCCTAATACCTCTCACTTTGAAAATTGAGATACTCGATACCAAACCAAAGATTATCTGATCATTAGTGGTACACTTTATCCTTGTGGTTTCGATACGATCTTACGTAGGTGCCTTACTCATGAGGAGGTCGAAAAAGCTTTGAATGAGTGTCATTCAAGTGCTTGTGGGGGGCATTTATTTGGTTATGCAACTTCATAGAAAATTCTACGTGCTAGTTACTTCTGGCCAACCATATTCAAAGATTGCATTTTTGCTTTCAAAAGTTGCCATGCTTGCCAGATATTTGACCGTAAAACCAAATTACCACCTATGCCACTGCATCCAGTATTGTTGTTGGTCCACTCGAAAAATGGGGCATTGACTTTATGACATGTAACCCCACCTCGATCGGGGCATGGGTATATTATAGTCGCTGTTGACTATTTTACCAAATGGACCGAGGTGATGCTAACATTGAACAACAGTGGCAAAACAGCTACTCTATTTTTTTTCAACCATGTGGTTACCAGGTTTGGTGTACCACAAGCTATAGTTACAGATAATGAGTTGCATGTTTTCAATCAGATGATGGTCGAATTAACTACCAAATTACGACTGCCACATGATAGTTCTACTCCATACTATCCACAAGCTAATGGACAAGTTGAGGCTATCAACAAAGTCCTTAAGCACATGTTGCAAAGAATGATTGGAGTTCATAAAAGGAATTGGCATTTAATCCTGTACCTGGATTCATGAGCATATCGAAACCCAGTGATAAATGCGACCAAATTTATGCCTTTTCAATTGGTGTATGGTTTAAAAGCAGTCTTACCAATCCAATGTGACATCTCGTCTCTCAAGCTTGCAACTGACCTGCTACCTGACACCTTTGAAGAAGAAGCACATTTCTTGGAGTTAATCCATCTAGATCAAACCCATCATGATGCCACAGTGGCTGATGAGGCACATAAAAAATGCATCAAGGCACAATATGATAAAAATGTTAAGGCTTGTGTCTTCCCGGAAGGTGACCTAGTCTTGCTTTGCGATCAAGATTCTGATAAACTTGGAGTGGGAAAATTTGAACCACTATGGATGGGTCCTTACATTTTTAAATATGTGTCGACGAAAGGTGCCTACAAGTTATTTGACTATGATGGGATTCCATTGTTGTAGCCCCGAAATGGGTTGTATCTTAAACATTACTATGCTTAGTTGAGTATAGTAAAACTCACTATATATATATATATATATGCTTTGATTTCATTTGTGTGTGTGTTTCTTTTAGATTTTTTATTTGGTTAGGTAATCCACTTCGAATTTGTTGTAGATGTTGAACTTTTTGGAACCATTTCTTGGTTATGCCGATGGAGCTAGTCATAGTACGCAGAATTTATCCTCTGCAGCATGGGCCATTTTCTCTCCAAGTGGCGAGTTAGTGAGTTTTAAAGGGATATGTATTGGACGATTGACAAAATATATCACTGATTATAGCAAATTGATTGAACTCCTCTATGATTCCATTTCTCTTGGCATACGCTGAATCATCATTTGGCTAGACTCACAACTTGTCATACTACAGCTTACTGGCGTCTGTTCTATCTGAAAGCCAACAATTCATCGCATGTTCCTTAGAGTTCGTATTTTGGAACGGTATTTTGAGTTTATTCAGTATCAGATCATTTCAAGAAATCTAAACACATTAACTGACTCTTTAGTGAATTATGTGTTAAATAGACATTTGCGACATATTTAAAGTAAACATTTTCAATTCACATCATCATTTGAATAGGATTGCACCACTTAACCATAATAAAAATGTGAAAGTCAATATATAGTTGTATATAAGTTTTTACAAATAGTTTGTGTCCAAGACAAAAATCGGTCATCTTACCCAAAATACTAAAAAATGTGTACATAAAATATGCAATTAAACTAGTGCTACTCATGATAACAGGTCACAGCATGTGCTATCATGCGTAGGAGTGTCATCTAATGACTCGGCATGCTAATGGTATGGAACTTCAATTGCATAGGTAACTCCTCGATTTGAACATCCGAAACACCCAAAGTCAAACCCTCTATGTGATCTTGTAGCTCGACCAGTGTCTCTGCTAAATCCAAGTCTCGGAGAACTGCTCTCCCAACAGCTCTTTGTATTAGGACACCTACCTTCAGTTGGCATCCCACAGGTCAAACAGATCCAACTTTTGCATACATATAAAAAATGTTTGTTTAGTCTTGGCAATGAAAAAAAAAAAAACACAAAAAAGTAGAAAATTTAAAAATAAAAACACTTTGGTCAATCAATATACCATAGCACTCCACTGTGCCCCAACTGGTAACATCAGATCTAGATCACCACAGAAATCCATCCCTGAATATGGATATCTTGTGAAGGTCATGTCCTGGCAGTCAAACCACTCAAAGAAAGCAAAGGTAAATGAGATCAATGACTGGCCAGCATGCATAGCCATAAGATCTACCCACCTTTGCATCCGTGGGTCTCTAGTTGCAGGTACACACAGTGAGATGTGTTATGGCTTCATGAGAGGGATTCTATCCAAGGAAAAAGAAATCAAGATAGATCCACAATCAAAAGTTTTTGTCTTTCCATTCTTTACCTTGGTCAATTGTTCTTTCATGGATGAAAAACTTCCTCACACTAGTTGAACACCTTTGGCTCCAAAGACTCTAAAGCATATTGCATATATGACCTTTTTTCCAAGTGTAAAGTTGTGCTACGAGCCAGTTTAGTTAGGGTAAAAGGGATTTTTCTCAATGGTAAATCATCAACATCCCTGATATTTATCTTTCTGTCTCTGTTTGGTTGAGCTCCTTCCTAGCAAAACTGTCGTATATAATCTCTCACTGATTCAACACCTCTGGTAAATCTTGATAATGAAGTGGGGGCACCCCGCCTCGATAGTCCAGTCAGAAAATAAATATCATCTATGGTAAAGGGGATCATTTTTCCCCTATTGTGAAAAACCTGATCGGTAGGATCCCAAGAACGAACAAGGTATTGAAAAATCTCAATTTGTTACCACATGCTAGATAATTGAAAATATTTTAGCAACCCACAATTCCTTAAGGCATCAACAGTTCCCTGATTATTTAGGGCAATCATGTCTTGTTCTTCATGTTATCGTTCTCTCCATATAATCACCATTTTCTGATCAATGTCTAAAATGAAACCATTAGACAAATTAGGATCCATTTTTTTGCAAAAAACAGTGGAAAATTTGGGAGAAAACAGTTGTCAAAATTTGGATTTTGCACCCATTACAACCCTCCCTTAGAGACAGTGTGCTGCAATGCATACAACTTTCTAGGTGTGTGGAATGCAATGCACCTTTTGATATAGAAAAGGTGTGCTGATCCAAAGTGCACAAAATGAACCCTAAAAACCCAAATTTTTTTTCTTAAAACTAAAAATAAATGGAATGAAATGGAAGAGAACAAGGATAGCACCTACCTAGTCCAGTTGGCACGAGAAACGATCCATTGAATCCTCCACGATTAGCTAGTGAACTTTGAGGTAGAAAACTGCTCCAAAGCACCAAAGTTAAAAGGTAAAAGTGAAATGGTGAAAATGAATAATAAAACTTTTTTTATGTTTATTTCTTGCAAATTAATCGAGAAAAAATTGGTTTTTATTCATTTTTATCCATGAACATGTATCTTTAATCCTCTTTGATGGAGTTTTGAGCAGGTTTAAATAGCTAAAAACAAATTTGACGTGCTTAAGTGTAAATTGAACATCTTTGACCACAAACCAAACTTTTATCTCTTTTTCGAGCTTTGTTAAAAATGAAAAAGGAACCCCCTTGGAGTCCTTTTTAAACTCTTTTTAGACTTTCTAAATATGAAAAGATTTTTGAGCACTTATCTATTCCAGCTCATTAAAGGATTGGAAATGATACCTCTCTTGTATTATTTTACACTTTTTTGGACTTGAGAGATTATTTTATGAAAAATAACTTATGGAGTTTATTTTTCATCCCTTTTCAAACTCTCTAAGCATGAAAAGGACAGAGTTTTCTTTGTCGTTAAACTCATTAAAAACATTAAATAGTGACAAACTTGTCCATCTAGACAAGGCCGAGTTTCACCTTCGCTAAACTCATTAAAGCATCAAATAGTGATGGATTCGCTTGAAGGGTGAATTTATACAACAAGCATATGTTATCCTCCTCAAGCCTGATAAAAAATAAAGAGGTATTGGTCAGCAATGACTAGGGAAAAAGGAAAAAAGTCGAGAAAACTTTATGGTAGCAAGTCACTCTTGAACATGACACTTTCACTTCATCTCCCTGACTATTTAGGTTGGGTTATCTGCTTAACGGTTATCACACCATTGGTCTATCATACCATCCATTACTTGGTTTTCGGTCAATGCTGCCAATTCATTCAATGTCACTAATATGTTCAAGAGAAGTCATTCAGATCAAACTTCATCCTTTGCAATACCATAAACCTTCATTTTCATGATTGCCATTCCTGAACCTTGTGTTGTCAGTCGATTTTCATCTCCAAAATAATTTACCTTGTTTCGTGTCGTAGATGTGGGATACATCAAGGCCCTCCTGTGATGAGTTGCTTCTTGTTGACATTAGCACATCATCCAAGACGTTGACTCAGAAACACCCCTTCAGTACCTTGAAGCTTGCATACATCAATGGCAGGTTTCTCACTTTCAGTGGTAGGTTGACGTCAATGGCCTTCGACTGAAAGACTTTGTACGGTGTTCGACATCAAATCACTTATTCACACCATTCAAAATGTACTATAGTACCTTGAGGGTCATTATCATCATCAGTGATTCCTCTTGCATCTATTAACGACTTACATCATTGGCTAGTAATCACACCATGTCTTTCCATGTTTGACTTCAGAACATCTATTCACATGGTTAAACTTCTACTTAAGAAAAAAATTGAACGAGGTTAAAGATCCCGGATCTAGTTCCATCCATCGGGGCTGCGATATTTTCAGGAGTACTAAATCAAATGTACAATGGCCTTACATTCATGGTCAACCATTCATGGGTCTATATCTGTAGATGACCATATTTGTACATGTAATGAAATTTTATAAGCTGAGCATGGGTATGTCTTCCCTCAGCTAGTTCATGAGAAAAATCAAATTATCATGCTATATGTATTGTAATTGATGCAAGTCACCTTCCATTTCGAAACCTCCTCTCCTCGTGATAAAACATTTCACTCGACACATATTTTCAACTTCATGCTTTAGGGGGCAACTGTTATAGATCCATTTGGGCACATCAATACCAAATTACAGATCAATACTATTAGGGCTCATCAACCCCTAGTGTAGTTGTTACATGCCCTAAAGAATTTAGTCTTCAGAATTCCTTACTTCCCAAGAAGTTCCATCACTGAAAACATCAAAACGTTTCCTCTAAGGAGATCAGCACATGTAGGCCTTCATTAGGGTGTGCTACAATACAAACCATACACTATCAAGGTGCTATGTAGCGCACTTGGTCCCTCTTTGGCCTTTGCTAGGAGAATTTGAGCAAATTTCTATGAGGGTTTGAAGATTCCTTATCCATTGGAAGCCTCCAGAAGTTTCTCAATGACACCTTCACCTTTGAGTTCACATTTGGATGAGGAAGGCAATTAGGAAACATCAATCCCCTATCTACTTCCATGGAACTGATTTCTAAATTTAGAAATGCATTCATCATCACCATTGATGACATAACCTCCTTTATTGACCTATAAAAGGATCACTCATCTAAGAGATTAGGGGCTGAAAAATATTTAGTTGTAAGGAGATTTTGGTGATATGAGATTAGAATTGAGTACAAGTATTGTATTAGCGTTGAAGTGTCTTGCTTGTCATGAGGTGAAGAGGATGGGATTGAATTGGAAGAGTGTCACTAGATCAAGCACATATGGGTTGTAATTCTTCCTCTTACGAATAAATTCTTCAAAACTTTTTCCGTTATGCTTGTGTTATATGTTGACACTTTCATATGTATATCATGTTCTTGATTCCATGTTATTTGTAAGCAATAGATCATTGTCATGTGCTTTGATGGGTTCTTTTTTTTGTCTGTGTACAGGTACTTCTCAATAGGCTTAAGTAGGGGAAGGAGCTATGAAATCGGTTAAGGGAGATAAGGAACAAGCAGAAGCTACAAGTAGGTTCTATGTTCTCTTATTTTATCCGTTGTTTATAGGAAAGGTAGAGATTGCTTTGTCTATTGTTTCTAGATCTAATACTAAATCTAGAGGGTTAGGCATTTGTCCAAGAACACTAAATTTTCCCAAAGCAGAATATGAATGCTAATTATTCTTGGTTGTATGGTAGGTGGGTTAGGTGTGGAGAGAGATGGTTATGAAGGGTCATATGGCTCAGGAGGCAAGCAAGGGTCTTCTTCTAACTTTCTGGATGTATTTTCCACAAATCGACCTCAAAACAGGCCACTGCAAGTCATCATATAGGATTTCCTAATGCAACTACAGGATGTCCTAATGCTCCTATAGGATCCCCTGTATTCCTTCAAGATCAGGCCAAAAGCATAAGGAGTGATTTGGAAGGTGATATAGGGCTTAGGGAAGGTGATTAATGGAAGAAATAAGGCAAGGGCGTGGCTAGGACTTCCTCAGAACTCAAACCAAAGTTTGTAAGATGGTTGGATTTGCTCAAAAAGCATGGAAAGTTGTTCTTATGGAATGATAAATTGGTTTATGGACATAGTGTCTTTTGGTGATCATGGATGGATGAGGTTAGGCAAGGGCTGCTGGCATGAGATCTTCCTGCACTTATTCAAACTCCTGCAATACACACATCACTGAAATTTACACACGAATCATGTCAAAACAAGAAAGATTTCCAATCAACATAAGAAAGCATAACTCCCTCATTCATTTTCCTAGTTCATGCATGGAAATACTTTCAGAATATTGTGAAGCACCATGGGATATAATACAAAGTAGGAGATATCAAAAATAACAACTGAAACCTATTCTTCAAAACTGAAAAGATGTTGACCTACTTAGCAGAAAATCCTAAATTTCATAAGAAATTAGAATTGTGTCTTTTTGGGGATGAATTGAAGTTTTCCCTCAAACCATGGTCCCTGAAGGGAAGAGTGAGGCAAGATCCACTTGATATAAACATTTTTGGTATTACTTTATCTCTCTAAGGCTATTACTAAAACTATGCACAAATGGAAGCAAATGAATCAAATTCACTAATACTTGTAATGAAACAATGCCAAAATCAATTCAACAATTAATCTTTGAAATAACCGAAGAATACAAGTATAATAAGAGGAACCTCTACTACTAGGTTTGGGCCCTAACCCTAGAGATTTAGCCCTCTAAGTCAACTCAGTGATGGATCAAGGAAATGCTCATTCTCATTATCATATAAAAATGTAGATAACATTGTTTTGCCACAATCCTTCAACTCGAAAATACTTAGTTATCTTACATAAAAAATAAAACACTAATGAGGCTCTAGGCCTCCGTATTTATACAAATGAAGTCTCCAACAACTTCCTTAAATCTAGGGAGTCTTTGCTCCCAAACTCAAAATGAACTGGTTCTTAACTATCACTGGCTTGGTTGCCACTGATCTCCATGACTCGGTTGCTTGCAACTCCAAGCTAGTGTGATTTTATCGAGGGATATTCGAATGAGTGAGGATTTAATGAGGAAGATACATCTACTATAATCTCTCATTCTTGTCCCATTCGAGGTTCTACACCTTAATTGGCCCAAGTTTCCATGATTTGCTCCCAAAAAATTGTAATGAATTCCATTAGACCACTAGACATAACATCTTACTTTTACTCATCTAATTAAGCAAAATATAATTAAAACATGTAAGGAATTATGAGAAGAGTTTATTTTAGTATGATTGGAGGTGTATTAAGATAGATATAGTTACCCAATGATGAGGATCATCGGTTAGGTTTTTTGATGTTTAAGGTTTTCAGTTGTTTCTCAATAATAGGCCTTTGAGCCTCATTGTAATATAGTTCAGAGGCATGTATCCACCACATCTCTTCTTAGAGATAAACTACCATCACGAGAGCTACTTATTTATATTCTATTTGTAAGCATAGTTCAGTATTTTCCTATTAATTAAATGAAGTGTTTTTCTATTGCATCTTTGTATTTATGATTATATCTGTAAGTTGTTGTGTTCCTATTTAAGTTCAAATCAATCAATTATGGCATAAAATATGCAATTTAGCTATGCACATGGCACTGTATTGTGCAAAGGCTACAATAATACCTTCAAGTTATGGTCCAATCAAATGTTTAGAATTTTTTTTTTAATAATATTGAAAAATAAATACTTATTTTTCAAATTTAAACATTATAAGTTGCATTTGTCAATAGGAAAGGACCAATAAGAATTTGAGAGGATTGTAACATTTCAAGCAATAATAATATGCAACCATGGATTTTGAAGAAATTCATAATCTTCTGATAAGGAAGAAGAATAGAGATTTTGTGTAGACACACTAACACCTAAAAGAAAGAAACCTAGTTGTGTTTAGGTTTAAGTGTGAACATATTAGAAGCATAAGAGCCTTGGTAATCATATACTTGAGATTTCTATATCAAACCACAAAATATATTTGTTTTCTAATCAAACTAATAACTAGATCCATTTTATAAAATTGAGATCTATCACCAATGTGTCAACACTAAATAAACTACATAAAAATATCAAAATCAAACAAAAAAAAAATATTTCACCTATATAAACAAAAATAGACTAAATAAACAATATAAAACTCTCAAAATCAAACAAAAAAAACTATTTCACCTACATAAACTAAATGTTTTAGTTATTGTTTTATATAGAATAGCAATGACCCATGGGTGTAGACATGTTGTGTGAGTCTCAAATTTTAAGGTTCAATATTCAATGTTCATGCTTTATGCTTAAGTGTGTACAATGCATGATCGTGTCATGTGATTGGGATTTCTCTAATAAGTCTGAAGATCCACAATGGATGTATCTATGCTTATCTTGAAGTATCATATTAAACTCTTAATATTGTGGGTGTTGCATAACGTGATACTTTTCTATAATTTTATTTGAAATTGCTTGCTCATATATATATATATATAAATATTTTTTTAATTCACCCATGAAATTGACAGTTTGAATTTAAAATAACCTATTTTTAATCGTTAAATAAGGAAAAAAGAAGTAAATACCCATGAAATTTAACCCTTGGTGTTAACCTTCATACTTATGCCTAAGATGAAACACTACTAGGCTACTCCAAATTCATTGCTCTTCAATAACTCACACTTGTCTCTGCTATATATATAGCTATCCTCAAGCTCATTATAGACAAAAACTTGCTACTAAATATTGCTAAATGTAACCAAGAAATAAACCATGTTAATAACCACTATACTAGATATATATATATATATATATATATATATATATATAATATATCTGTGTGTGTGTGTGTGTGTGTGTGTGTGTGTGTGTGTGTAAACTAAATGTCTCTATGTTAGAGAACAAGAGGTAGATTTTTGCCATTTTAAATTTGCCTTCAACTGATTCACATAATGAAACTAGAAAGTTATGAACTCATCCAAAAGAGCTAACGATGAACCATAATGATAAAATAATTGGAATTTTTCCATAATGAAGCTTTACAATTTAAATTCTGTTAAGAGAGTCAAATAAAGTATTACTAATGAATGTAACTAGATTAGAAAACTTTACAATAGTTCTTAGAAACCAAAGGTATCCATTTGGAATTTTAGACCACGAACCAGAACCAATACATTTCGACTCCATTTGCTTCCCCCCTGCCCATGGTTATATTACAATTTGTAATCATGTGGTGGTATTAGGGTTTGAAAACTAACTAAAGAACATTGTCAAAAAATTTGGATATCTCCCTAGCCAACCATATGTCCATAGCCATATGATTAGAACCCTATAGTCACTGGTCATCCCCATGATCACATCGACATGATGTCATCGGTCCCCATGGCAGTGCATCTGTGGTGCCACATGTCACTCATTTTTTATCTTTTCACTAATTAAAATTGTTGATTGTCCCTACCATTTTGAAACTTGGTGTGGCACCATATCATCATGCTGACATCAACTATTGACATATCATACCATATGTTGCCACAACACACAAACTACCATGTCATGTCCTATAAACTATCACCACGTGTCTAATTTGTTGCATCATTGTTGAATGGGCATGGGAGCCACATGTCATCCACATCACCATACATGTCTAATGAGATTGTGCCAAGTGTCAATACTCAATTGGGACACATATTCTCCAATGGATGCTAGCTATGTTTCATCATTCTATTAGCTCGACAATATGTGTTAAATGTCATGGAACTCTTGACATCATCCACATTTTGAGTTTGGTAATCACTGTTGATTTACCTGAAAGTTGCATGTTGTTAATTGGTATTAAACATCATGCATGTCCAATTGCAATATGTCATTGACTTGGCCAATGGATGGTGGATGCACCTAAAAGGTGTGAATTATTTAACATTTTAATGTTTTGGTCTTTTCCCCATAGTTTGGGCTTGTAACTAGTGTTTATCTTCAAATGGCCATAGCTTCTCATCTGGGAGGATCTCTTGAAAGCAATATATACCATTGGAAAAGTATTGACAAGACCTAGAAAACCATGTAGTTTTTAGGATTATTTTGACATCATAACTACATCAAAATTTTAAATAACTTCAAGCACCTTTATCTTCATGTGATGAGATCTTGTAAGAGAACCAACTATCATGCTACTTCATGAAGAGTCTTACTGTTTCCTTAGGCATCATGAATGATGTTGTTGTTGTTTCAAACCTTCCCTTTCACATCAATGACATCTTGTTATCATCAATGACAACATTATGTTCAACACATTTATATCATGAATTCACATTACAAAGGGCATTTCATATTCATGATTGCATTAATGAACATTATTTAAGGAATTATTTCTAAATCACAAGCTCATTCTCATAGGATAAACAACTAGTTACCAGGAAAATTTATGTAAGGATTTAGTTAATTAGTCAATTCACAAATGAAATCCCATCATAGGTTCAAATACATTATGATTTTCTTATAGAGAGACACCAATAAGCTAGACTTGATACCATGGGAGGAATACCTCCTTAGTCAATAAGGAAATCATTATAGGGTAAATATATGAAGGAAACTCTTCTTCATGCACATAAATTAAGACAATGTTTGTCAACCCACTGAGTCAGGTTCTATTACTAGTCAAAGAGTTGCCACAATTGGCTTGCACAACACTAAGGTATTCCTTCTCTACCCATAATTCCATTAGCACCTCCCCTTGCTTAGTTTTTCATATTATTACTCAAACAAATCACTCAAAAAACTCATGGCCCTCCCTTTTCTAGCTTAAGTTGAAGACTTCATCATTAATCTCTCTAACTAGAACAAGAAATTTACAGTTTCTCATGGGTTTCTATCATTTAGTAGGTTCTTTAAATTCCTTATAATATGAATATAATCCTTAGAGTCCCTCATGCATATGCATCTCTTTCCATGATTTTCTACTTTTGAGTTTCTTATCTTTACTCACATCAGTTCCTCTCTCCCCAACAACCACAACAACTACCCAAAATTTGCATAAGATGTCATGGTTCGTAATTTGGATTGCATTTTCAATTCAAAAATATCTAGAAGGGTGCTTCACCCATATATTTGGATAAGTTCTATACCACTTCCATATCTTCTCTTAATTGTTGTAAGTTGGTAGTTTAACTACAATTCCCTTTTATCTAATTTATGGGAACTAGAGGATAGAGCATTTCATTCAGGGTAACCATTGATAAGGAATTTCCATATTTCCTTATGGATTCCTTGTTATGGCATCAATATATGTGTAGGATTTTCCCCTTCATTAATTTATTGGAAAGATATTGAAATAAAACATATTACATCAGTTAAGAGTTTATCAAAATACTTGTGTTAGCCATTCCAGTAACATAAGCCATATTTACAATTACAAAATGGGGTTCAAAGAGGTGTGTTATAATCCCCTCTCCTGATAAAGGAACACCATCCTTGGTGTTCTACTATCCATAGTAGAAATTATGCACAAAAAAAACGTGTATGCCACTTTCATGGAGTCCTCTAATTCCTAGGTAGCCTCATCTACTCCAAAGTTCTTCTACTACAACTTGAGCTGCATGATGGCTTGGTTCTTGAGTAGTGTTTCTTTCCTTGTCAATAATGCATTCAAGTTATAGATAAAAATTTTCCTTTAGGTTCCACTTATACCATATCCTAATAAATAACATGGTTAGCATCATATACATAGTCCTTAAGTAAATATACATAAAATACATCATGGGCCTTTGTGGTAGGGGTAAAAAAAGGAAATATGCCACTAGATCGACTCTTGCTAGAATCTCAAAAGGACCATAGTAAATTGTTTCCAACATAACAAATGTTACCATTTTTTAGAAACTTCTCTTGGGTATGATCATAAGATATACATTATATCCTTCTTGGAATTCCTTGTGACTTCTATTCTAGTCTACATAAATATTTTCTCAATATTTTTCCACTTTCATATTTTACATAATCCTTCTCACTTAAAAATTCATTCTTTTGATAACTTTGGTCCAAGGAAAATTTGATCCACTAGATTATCCTAAATAATTATGATATTACACTTTCTTCAATACAATACCTCATAGACACATATTTTTATTAGCTCTTAATAGCCATTGTTATAATCAGATTCTATTAATGGTAAGTAATATTCCCACTTCCTAGGCTAATGCATAACACACATTCTAAGTTTGTCTTCCAATATTCTATTCAGTCTCTTTATTTGTTAACATATTTGAGAATGATAGATTATACTAAATGCTAACCAAAGACTTGAAAAAAAAATACTTTCAAAAGTTTGAAGTAAATTTTCCATCCCATTTAAATATGATTTCCTTCAAAATGCCATACAATCTAAATATATTTCTTTTTAAATAGAAATATTTGCAATAAAAAATTCTTTATGGGTGAATTCAATAGGAAGAAGGTTAGTTTCTTTCCACAATATATCCACCACTACCATTAATGTGTCATTTTTCTTGTCCTTCCTTCAATTTTTAGTGATGGAGTTCATAGATATGACTTCCCACTTCCATTCTAGAATTTACACTGGCTATATTAAGATTATTGGGTGTTTAGGATCCATTTTAACTTGTTGGCATCACAAAAGCCTTGCATTGTATTCAATAATCTCTTTTTTCATTCTAGGTGAAAAATAAAATCTTTTAGTTATCATCCTTTGGTAGTTTGTGTGGTTTTGCAAGTCATCTTATGTAGATTATCTTCTATTATCTTTCTCAAATTTACTAAGTTGGTTACATATAATATGCATTGGTGTGATGGTAATCTATTCTCTATCAACTATCCTTCACATTTTAATATCATTTATTCCCTTTCTCTAAGAACTCCTTTATATTTTTAGAGTGCTCTTCATCCCGTAAGGCATATTTAATCATGTCTTGGATATCATATTTAGAAATGCTAAATATTTTTATATGAATGGTTTTCAGGTTTTGGTTGAGTGCATCTACCACTTGGTTCTCTTGTCATTTGATGTGCTTGATCTCAAAATCAAATTCAGTAATGCTTGGCATCCATCTATATTTCTTTGCATTCAAATATTGTTTATCAAACAAGTACTTCAAACCTCTATGATATATCATTAAAAAAAAAATTCTCCTAAGAATATAATGTCTCCACATATTTAAAGTATGCAAAATGGTTACAATCTCTAAACTATGAGTTGTATAATGATTTTCATTTTCATTTAATTTTATGGACTCGTAGCTAATTGCACGACCTTCTTGAATGAGGAGTCCACCAATTCCTTCATTTGAAGCATCTATATAAGCTAAAAATCCTTATTTGGATTTGTGATAATCAATATAAGGGTATTGGTTAAAAGATTATTCATGTATTGGAAACATGCTTCACATTCAACTAAGAACACACACATCACTCCCTTTCTTTGTAGAAAACTGTTGTGATTAACATTATTTGAAAATCCCTAGATAAATATTTTGTAATATCCCATTAGTCTCATAAATGATCTCACATCTATTACATTCCAAGGTGTAGGCCAATCCATGATTTCCTTGATATGTTTTGGTCTACGACAATTTTTTCTTCTAAGATAACATAACCCAAATGGTGCACTTGTTAATGAAATAGATCACATTTACTATGTTTTCATACAATTAGTGCTCTATTAGAACTTGTAATACCATATTCATGTTCTCTTCAATATGGTCACCTCTAGACTTTGAATATTTACTAAGATATCATCAACAAAAATAGGCACAAAATTGTCCAAATATTTTTCATTAAAAACATAAATGTAGCTAATGCATTTGCAAGCCCAAATGACACCCCTACAAACTCATAGTTCTCATATTTGGTATTGAATGAAATCTTATGGATGTATTCATATTTGATCCTAAATTGGTCATAGGTAGACCTAAAATTTAAAATTAAAATTATTGTACCTCCTCTTTATGATAAAAAGTATTAACAGCCTTGGGAAATTGGTACTTATTCTTAACATTCATTTTCTCAAACTATCTGTAATCAACAGACATTTTGAGAATATCATCCCTATTTCTAATAGATAGCACTAGTGCTAACCATGAGGACATACTAGGCATGATGTACCCCTTATCCAACATTTCATTTCGTTATATATTCACTTCAATTAATTTAGGAGTGTTCATTATATAAGGTGCTCTAGACATTAACTCAAATCCTGCCATGAGTTCTATCAAAAAATAAATATCTATTTTTGGAGGTACTTTAGGTATTTTCTATGTAAATACAACTTGAAACTCTTTTAGTGCCAGAAGTTATTCAAATTTCATCTTACTATTTTTTAGCTAAATCTATCATATGTATTTTATATAGAGGACACCCTTTTATACAATTTTTCTTTAATTGCAAGGTTCAAATTTGTCTCAGAGGCACAAGCCTGTACACTCCTTGGAGGATCCTCTATTTTCCTCCACCATTTGCACATTATGAGGTCTTATAATAGTGTTGAAATTTGGCTCTACGTGCTTCTATCCATTCCATGCCAATCCACATATCATATGACCACAAGGTTAGCATGTTCAAAGTGGATTTGGTGCATATCAACTCATTTTGAACGGGCACATTGTAACAACTTTGATTTTCTTTATTTTAGTTCTTGTATCTAACTGAAGTAACCAAGATATTTTGTTATTTTTCCTCTATAAAACACATGCTTTAACAATCGTTAGTGTAATATAACTATGGTTTGAACCAAGTTCAATAAAAATTTAAATGGGTATGTTGTGAAATGTACCTTCCATTTCCTCCATAGAGGCCTAATGGCCTGCTTTGTCATTATTCACTATTGCATATATATGAGGTGCACTCCTAGCCACATTTTTGGTAATAGTTGGCTCTTGGAAATTATAAAACTTTCTATTTACACTACAAGAAAAAAGGGCATTGGTGAGGGGAAAAAAATGTCACCATAATCTCATTAGTGACGGCCAAAAGAGCCTTTGTCATAAAAAATTGAACGTCACCGAAATTGGCGTCGCCAAAAGCATAAGTGTTGTCTTGACATTCAAAGTCCATCACCAGTAATGATGAATAGTGACCATTACAAAGTCATATGAGAAATGGTGATGGGCCATAGCCCCAGTCACCAAAAATTGAACGTCACCAAAGGTGGTGTCACCAAAAGTATAGGTGTTGTGGTGACATTCAAAATTTTTCACCAATAATGATTTATAATGATAGATAGCGACCATCACCATTTCATATGAGAAATGGTGAAGGGCCATAGCCTCGGTCACCAAAAAAATGAACGTCACCAAAGGTGGCATCGCCAAAAGTATAAGTGTTATGGTGACATTGAAGGTCCATCACGAATATTGATTATAATGACAGATAGTGACCGTCACCATTTCATATGAACAACAACAATTTATTGTGATGGATCTTTCATGGCTGTCACTATTGGTGCATATGTATGGTGACGTTTGTTGACCGTCACCAAAAGTTGCATTGTTAGAAGTATAGGTGTTGTGGTGACATTCAAGGTTTGTCATGAATAATCACTATAATGACGAACAATGACCGTCACCATTTATTATCAACAACAACGATTATTGTTATGAACCTTTCATGGTTGTCACTATTGATGCATATATATCATGGTATTCATTGACCGTCACCATTTCATATTTTGGTGAGGGTCAAAAAACGTCACCATAAGCTCATTGGTGATGGTCAAAAGAGCCTCCATCACCAAAAATTGATCATTGCCATTCCATATGGATATCAGGGCATGATGGAATCAAACCACCAACCTCTTTCTTGTAAACCAGGTGCTCTTCCATTGAGCTAGCACCGTTTAAAGAATTAGACATCTAAAAATTAGAACTTGAAACATCATAAATTGTAAATTCTACAACTTTCAATAAGTTTTCACAATCTTTTACTAAACAAGCAAAGCAGCATCGAAGTTGCAATTCCCTACCTAATGGTTATGGAAATTATGAAAAGTGGGTGGAGGGGAAAATATATAAGCTTCCAAAGAGGACATGCCCTAATGAGGTTGACTTCTTAGCTGTGAGACCGACTTGGTCTTGGAGGGGTATTTTGACACTTTATACACAAAAATGATTCTTTTAACATGTTACAAGATGCCCAATGTGGTCTTTTTCATGTGAAAATGACTCTATTGAATTCTTGACTTCATGACAAACCCTAGAAGCACTCAATGGGTGCTTGACTATAAATAAAATGACCTTGAGCATGAAACCCATGCTACAAAAACAATAATATTTTTTCTTTTCTTTTTACAACATAAAAGAATCAAGAGTACATTTCATATTTATGAAGACCGAAACTAGTTACATATTTCAACATATCCCCCCTCTACCTTTGTAGAATAGATCTAGGGGATAACAAAAAGATCCATAGAGAATAAGATTGGGGTGGGAAAAATAAAGATGATAAGTAAAAAGACAACAAGCAATGAAATCTACTAATTTGAACATGTGTCCACATGTACTCAAAGATTAGAGGAAACTAAAGAACCCAACGTGATTGGTTATGAACTTGATAAAATGGCATTCACTTCTTTAGTAAAAAGGAAGAAAATCATAGCCTCTTTTCTATTGTCCTCTAGAATAAATCATCTATGTATGGCATTGGTGTTTTGTGCTACACTCTATGCCTACAATTGAACATTAAAGTAAGAGTTCCCAAATTTGTTTCTAAATGTTTGATTTGTTTGAGTTTCCAAGCTTAGTCAAATCTTGTCAATTCCGGCCAAGATGTAATAAGCTTAATTATGTTTTCCTGAGCTAGTCAACAAGCTTAACCCTGGATTTTGAAAAAGAAATTTGATAAATATTACTACTCTAACATATTTTGACAAATTTTCCCTTCTTGTCTATCTCGAAGAGAGAATCTAAATTAGCCTCCTCTTACCATAATGTGGCTAGATAAGCAAGACAAATCAGAACAAATAGTATCCACTAAGAAATTGTGAGTGAGGGGGGGGGGGGGGCGTGTGGGGGCGCATTTATTCTACCCAAAGATGCTTAGAACTTGCATTTCAATCTAGCCATTATTTTTTGTGTTGCTTCATCCATAAGAACAAGTGCAATTTTGTCATCGAAGAGGCTTGAACATTAATATGGGCAATTTCAGCATCTCACTTTTACATTATTTTAGAATTTATTTTATCGTGGAATTTTATGCCAATTTTCTATTGGGGAATCTAAATCGGTCTTCCTTTTTAGACTTTACCCAATGTTTCTTGGGTCCATGTCTTGTGACTATGCTCTCCACTAGGATATAAAATTTTGAAAACTCATCTCTTTGAATCAAAAACTTGTACCATAATATAAATAGGGAACTCGTGTCTTCAAATTTAAAGGTTACCCTAATTGAAGATCTCTCTCCACATTTTGTCTCAAATATGAAGTTAAACATGTTAACTAGGATTGCTCATAAAGTTTACAACAGCTAGGCAACCTTTTAATGGTTGGTCTCAATTTGAATTCATATTCATAGCTAGAGGCTTTCCAGCTATAGGGTAGTTTCCCATCGTTTCTGATATGCAAATTTGAGTTCAAATGCAATATTTTAGATCACAGAACAAGGTTTTGAATATATCGATGACTAATAAGATGGATCCCAATTAGGACTAGTCATTTCTCATTGGGTGATGGATTCCTTTACTCACACACAGATGCCAAAGTTATTTCAAATGATGAAGAGGTTCGGTAGGGAATTTTAATTATAAGAATATATCCTCTAACTCAAATCAACAAATTTTATATATTAATGTGGAACAAAATTGTTTAGGATGAACTAGCATTCACTTCAAACCATAATCATCAATGGACCATGTAAGAAAAACAACCAAGAGCTTGATTAGTCAAAGCTTCTTAACAAAGTAGTCTAAACATGATATCTTGGACTCTTTTAAACTTACAAAAAGTAGTAGAGGATACATAACGAATCATGACTCCCACTCTTGCTTTACTCAAAAGTATAAAGGGAAATAATTCTCTTGCACAAATTATATATACAAACTAATCAATAACAACTTCTGGTTGCAGCATTAACATATAAGCTTGATCTATAGAAAAGGGAAAAGGATCAATGGCATGACCATGGCTTGTTGCATTGCCCTCAGAGATCATTTTTTGTCTTATTGCAAACTTTGGAGGATTAAACCCCAAAAAATCCATGCCTTACATATTTTACAATATCCTCATTGTAGATTGTTTTGAAAAAGTATAAAATGATTATCTAATTCCTAACCTTGACCATTTCACAAATTCAACATTTATTTTCCAATAAATACATATTATCCCTTTGATCAACTCAAAGATGATCATCATTCCTCTCATCCAATTGGTGATCATGGAAGTAATTTGGAGCCCTCAACATTAATCTCTTTTATAGTGTCAAAGATGAAAATCCTCCTCCTTGGCCTTAA
This sequence comes from Pinus taeda, assembly GCA_000404065.3. Lineage (NCBI taxonomy): Eukaryota > Viridiplantae > Streptophyta > Pinopsida > Pinales > Pinaceae > Pinus > Pinus taeda. Next base: position 48,817 of record APFE030801481.1, read on the forward strand.
TCATTAAAAACAAGTTCCCAAACCATTAAGTATCCTACCATGCATTATGTCATATTTGAGTTTGACAAAGTCAAAATTTATCACTAATCCCATACTTGGAGGTCTTTGGAATGCGTAATTTGCCAAGTTATACTTTATGATGATTTTTTATCATGCCACATCTAAGGGGAAACCTACTCATATTTCTCACCAACACCATCTCCTACCTTGATTTATGCTCACATGGGCCAAAATATTCTTTCTGTAAGACGAAATTTGCTTTCTACCTATTTTTTTCATAGTGCGGAAATGTCCACTTACATTAGAAAATGCATGCCATGATCATAAATTGCAAACCTAATGGATGATAAGGAAAAAGGGCTATCCTATATCCCATGAAACATCATATTCCATACTTAGAATGCACTCCAAACTGTCAAAACTGCATGCCAAGTGGAAAAATCACAGTTCTCAGGTTAAAATTTGCATTATAGCGTGACCTGATTGCACACAACCTCCTGCACATGTACCTATGGAGAAGCCATAGAATATAGTGCTATATTATTTATCCTTGTGCATCTTCCTACACTTCCATAATTCTAATTTACATCTTCGAGTGAGGGTGCTAAGTCTCCCAAAACAATTTCACTGACTTACCTCATCTTTAGCTAAATGCAAATAGTCTTTAGTAACATGCATGTCCAGGGCTCAATAAAGATCAAAATTGAGATTTTCAAATTTATTTGTGGTTCTTAGAACATTATTGATCTTTTTACATTGTTATAGTTTCACTTCCAATCCAAGAAGTCACTATTGTGCAAAAATACCATGAAACTGCCAAATTACACAACACGACAAATTAGGCTAGGGTGCCTTCATAATTTTATATGCCAAAACATACGTGAGAACACATGGCGAAATATAGAGATTGATAGCTAGAGTATCTTATGGTCTACAATAATACATGATCAGATTCCCAATAACAATATCCAACTATTAGTTATTAAGCATCAACCATAGCAATTTGTTTGGTTTGGCACTTTTCTCCAACTCTAAAAACACTCTCAAGCTTAAAATAAATTGCATACACTGTTCTTATTATAAATCCAAATCCCAATTCTTGAATTCTAAGGTCAACTCAAGTAACCAAACACCAATAAAAGAGGAAGATTTACATGGAATGAAAGGTCTGAGAATTAATTATCATATTTGTAACCATGGCATTACCTCAACAACAAAGCAGGCCCAGATCTTGTCACAGTGAGCCTCCATGATTCCCTTTAAAATCATATGCCCCAAGCATCGAATGATGTTAGCTATTTCAAGGAAGAGCCCCCACTCCTCACAAAGAAGCTACAATATTGGTGAAAACTAGCACAAAATATCATGACAATGTTAAACCATGTCTCAAAAAAACAAAAATGATTTATTGAGTGGATATAAAAACCCTGTTAATCTAAGAATTTAACTGACCTTTATAAGAAATTTTCAGAGTTGACTCATACTCTCCACTATGATAGGGCACCCCATGGATTGACCACCCAATTGCATTGTCGAGCTTACGTTTTGAAAAAAATCCACAATCCTTATCAAGCACCTACATAGTTTCCAAGGAAATAAACAATTATACTTGACTTGCAATTTTATAGTGCTATTTTCATTTTTCTAACTATTGGAAAAAGAAATTTATCAGTTGGAGCAATACAATCATTGCATGGATGGATAATACCTAAAGAAGCATAAGAATATCAAAATTGCTAACATAAATCCCTCATATATTAGAATGGAAATTTAATATTTCAAAGCACCAGTTCATATTCCCCTGTGTATGGGAGAAGTAGAGAATCCAAAAAAGATAAAACTAAAAAGATGGTTGTAAGGATATGATGTTATGATGCTCCCAATCATATCATATCCATGCATTGCAATTTGGCTTGCATGTAAGTGATTAGAGCATATGGATACATCTTCCTACTTAAATAATTGAAAATTTAGGAAAAGACAGTAACATATTGCATGCAAAAGCCCCTATGTTTCATAAATATGTCTACAATAAAAATTTCAACAAGAATATATATTACACTTTCCATAGTATTGATTTGTAACGAAATTCTCTCTTTTCTCAAGAATAGTTTCCAAAATAATTGGACCTTTCCAGTTCCTAGAATAAGATTGTGTTGTGGCCACCAACAACCTCCCTCCTTATTAAGTGTTATTTCTAATACTAAATAAAGGGGGACCCTTAGTTATAAAATTCAAGGGAATCAAAGTAGTGCTTACATTTCCTTGTCGAAAATAGTTACCATCATAAGCTTAGGAAGCCCCTTTGGAAACTTTTAAAATCTAAGTTGATCATAAGGTAAAAAAATCTTTAAAGAAATCATATCACGGGATGCCACCTCGCGAGCACAATTCCAACATTCGCGAGATAGCAATAATGAACAAATATCGCATCGCACTCAGCATAACTTACACAAAACACTATAAAATCTGTCGATGTGCGATGGCGCCCATCACAAGATCACATCTCACAAAGAATAGGTTAGCAAAATTGTCATACATAACATTCCTGCGATCTACGATATTGCGATATCACGATTTCGCAATAAGCGGCGTTGTGACATCATATCAGATCTATGTTGCGATAGCAAATCGCAAAATCGCTTCATCGTAGATCTTTCGGGCACATTATTCAAGAAAAGTAGTTTCCATAAGCTAACTCATGTTTATGTGCTTTAAATGCTAATAAAGGAGTTAGCTGTTAGTTATTAATAGAATATGGGTGCGTGCTCTTCAAAGAACATTTCACGTAAGGTGGTATATTTGGTATGTTTGCGGCATTTAATACTTTACCATCACCCTTCCTTGTCATTCATTTTCACCTCACTTGTGAATTGCAGGCATGGAGAATAGAGGACAATACAAAGCAATACACAGGCTGAAATGGGAAAGAAAAGCAAAGCCCTGAGCTCTGAAGAATAGAAAATGGCTCCTTTGTATACAGACATGGCTTGTAACAGAGATGCAGGAATAGCCACGTGGGAAGGCATGTATAATATGTTCGAAGAGGAGAATCCCACAGTAATGGAGGTTACTGTTGTTGCAAGCTCACAGAGTTCTTCGGAAGCATCCCTCTCAGAGCTAGCTTGCTCATTTTTACATCGGATAGGAGCGAGGCCAAGAATCCTCCCATACACGGACGTGGTCAAATGGATATTGGATAGCGCAAAAACTAAAAATAGACAGTTCAAAGTTCATGGTCAAGGACTCATTGGTTCATTGGTGCATAGGATTTGAAGCTCATGTATCATCTATCGGAGCCACAGGCAACCTACAATAAACAGTTTACAGAGAAATTTGTAAAAGAAAACCTGGACCTGGTAGAAACTACCAAAGACTGGTCTAGGAGAGACGAGCCGCTAAAAAAGATAAACACGGTATGTATAGTACTGGTTCCCTTACCTCTCCATACTGCTTTGCTGCTGCCATGCTCTGTAGAACCTTTGGAATGCCAGATACCAACAAATTCTCATCCGAGTGGCTACAATTATTAGATGCTGCCACAAATGCCACCATTGTAGATTGGGCCAAAATTTTGTTTGATAACCTGGTCACCGCCAATGTCAGTTACCAGTCCAAAACAACTACGGCTCAGAGAATTTATCCTCCTTTTTACCTTTCCGCATATATAATGGATGCAATATGTTATGTTTCTAAGTTTCCTATTATGGGTTGGAAGTGGACGACACAAGACCCCCTACCCATCCATGTCTATCACAAAGAGTTATGGGACTCTCAGTTTACTCCATACTTCTACCAAATTTGTCATGGAATTATGTTGCCCTTGTATAGAATTTTGTACGATAAAGACCCTCTGAGATGCTTGCCCGAAGCAGAAGTAGACATCCTCACTGTCGCAAGATGGTTTGGGGAAGAATTGTTTACTTATGTCAGGGTATTTGGAAGTTCTACACCCCCTCATGTCCTACCTCTATATATCCCTGATAAACTCTTAGCCCGAGAGATCGCCTATCAAACCTGTCGGGAAGATGGCCTAACTAAAGAATTAAAAGACAAAAAGAAGGCTATATGGCCATAGTTTCCTGTAGCTTCTGGGGCCTTCTCGCTATTTGATGTAGGCCATGCCTTTGCAGAAGTAAAGAATATCACGTGCTTACAACTATTCAAATTCACTGGAAGGCCATTTGACCCTCACGAGGATGCCCACAATTTTACAACCGCAGTCAAGATAAAGGTGTTCCCTTGAGAAAAGGATTTATTCGATGATATATTCCAACAGAAAAACACATTGGAAGAAATTCTGCACACAACCCATTTGCAACTATCTCCAAAAGAATTCCAAAGGTTCAAAACATATAGGGAAAGAAGGCTAGCCAGTATTCCTTTGGAGAAACTATGCCTAAAACCCTCAAGAGAACCAACTCCAAGTGTTAGCCTCAGTGGAAGTTGAAGTACCAACGAATCTAAGTCCAAATCTGAAAAGGAAATGTCTGAACATTCTAAAAGATCCGAAAATGAAGTAGATAAGAGCAAAGGGTCAGTAAAAGATACTACCCAATCGAAAGAACTTCTACATCAACAGGTTATTGCCTACCCACAAAGAAATACTCCCCCTCTCGTCATCCAAGCACCACCAGTCATAGTTGAATTAGACAAAGAATGGGAAACCTTTAATGACTTGATCAATCTTGAAGGACAAACCATGAAGACAAATGTCAGCAATGTACAGATAGTAAAAGAAGTAGTCACAAGAACAGTTAGCGAAGTCTCAGATATGGAGCATATTCCTATTTCTCCATCCTCTAAGCTTGTACTAAAAGTAGAAGAAATCCCTCCTCTAGATATATTTTATAGCCCACAGCATAAAGCAGTAGTAAGAAGACAGAGGAAGAAAAGGAAATTGGAAAGCACGCTCTCTCAAAACACAGAATAGTTAGACGTCCTGTGGAAAGATCCCACTAGCAATCCTACTGAAAATCTCACCAAACTATCTCAGATCGCAGGAGCATACACCTACGCTACTATTGACAAAGCATCTGAGGTACAATAGTTGCTAAAGGAAAGGGAAGACTAGATACTAGCACTGCAACAACAATTGCAACAAGCCCATGCCAATAATGAAGCACAGAAACAGCTTGAGAAGTTGCAGCATGACTTCTAGCAAATGCAGATAGGGTATCATAAAAGTTTGGATGAGAAAGGAAAGCAGTTACAAGATTTAAGAGAGATGCACAAGGATGACCCTAAGCTTACAAAATTTATTACGGAGTCCGTTTCCTTGAACGAACAATTACTACAGCAGCAAGAAGCATTGGGCCAAAAGATATCACAGTGGAGTCATTATTGTGAAATCAGTGATAAAACCACTAATCAAGTGGTAGACTTGCGAAGTGACTATGATCTAATTGATAAACGGGTGATTGAATATCTGGCTTGGCACGAAAAGGACGAGGGTAAAAGAGCAGGTGCACTAAGAATAAATGAAAATCATAAGGAAATGTTCTTTAACAAATGGGATGAGCAAATCAGAGAGGTAGAACAAGCGGCAGAAGGAGTAGCCACGTCAGCCAGCAGACTTATTGATTGTGTAAATGAAAATTTACACAGAGAAAATTTGATTGCAGAGACCACTCGAGGATACTTACCGAACACATAGTAACTAGGGGTAGATTGGAAACAGAGAGCTCAAGAAAAGGCCAAAGTAATCCAAGGGCTAAGCAAGTTAAACTCGGATTGTTACTGGACATACTTGGTAAAGCCACATAGCCGATGGATGACTATTAAGTGCATCATAAATTCGGACGAGAAAATGGTGCCGGCTCTTGTAGATTCTATTTTCTCAGCCCAGTTAAAAGCGGAAGTTAGCCAACCGACTCTCCTTAAACAGAGGCTGCATACATGTGATTTTAAAGACCAAATACAAAAATAGTTTAATTTTAGTTTCAATTTTAGTTTTATTTTTGTTTTATTTTCCTGAAAAGAGGACGGTCATTTAAACCGCATCCTTTAATTTTGTAATAATTTATTTTTAGAATTAGTTAGTAGTATTTAAACCCTTCTCATGCATTTAGAGAAGGGTCCAGAAATTATCAAAAACTTGTCCTCAGAACATGCACTTTTGCACCCTCAGAGGAGGTTTTCATGAATGAATGGAACAAGGTTTATTTGATATTTGCATTTGATATCTACTACTGATGTTGCACTTCTGTACTCTTAGTGGATGTTAAATCAAGGAGAGATAAATCAATTATTACTTGAAGCTCATGAGTAGGACTAGTTATAAATGGTACTTTTATCTCTTAACCATTTCTGCTTATGCATTAAAGTGATACTCAGTTTTTAGTTGTTTATATATTACAGCATGGATGCCTGAGTTATCATTTGGTACTTTTGTACGGTGATAGCTATTTATTTATGCTTAGTGTATGAATAGCTCATTTATGCGATAAGTTTTTCACAACTATTTCGTCTAACTTCTTATACGAAGTAGTTCATCTTTATTGAATTATTTTCTTATAATAGCTTAATGATATTTATTACCAGTTATTGTTTGAAATCTTTTTAGATCGCATAGAAGAAAGGTCACACCCCGGGTTAGCATAAATTTTGATGTCTTTCTGTTTATTAGAATACAACAGCATAGCATTAGATTAGAATTATAATAGAAGTATTCCATTTAGAATAGAAATACCCATCTTTCTCTCACACACACACTGAATTGGGAAACTGGTCCCATATCCCCAGTCGGACCTGCTATACCAAACGGATAAGGAGCTGCCAACCAAGGTCCGAACCGGGCGGGTATCCCCCTTGTTGTAGACCTGATTTTTGGGGCCTTCAACATCTTTTGCGCTAGAAGGATGGCCTGAACATGTTTCCTGTTGGAATTTTCTTTCAATTTTAACATTTGAATTAGGATGTCCTCTCTTAAACTTCCAATTTGGAGTTGCATCCATGTTTGTGCATCTTCCAACACTCCACCCGAAGTAGTAAGACTATTGTCTTAGGTAAAATTCAATGGTAAGAGAAATTCTTCTGCGTTTAATCATGCCATTCAATTTATTCAAGGTGTTTCAAACTCTAATTTTCAAGGAATTGACAAAGGTATTTTATGCAGAATTTTTACTCTCACATTTGTAGCAAAAGATAGAAATTGGTGTAGAACCCTTCCAGTTGTCTCAATTCACAGCTGGGATCAATTTGTCACGATTTTCGTTTGTAAATTTGACTGCTATGATTATGATCAGGTATATGATGAAATTGAATACCTACGAAAAGAAGATGAGTCTGTTAGATATTTTAATATTCAATTTCATCTTAATTGTTTGAAATTTGATGTTGAAAATGATCCCATAAGTGAAGAATCATTAGATTACATTGATCATAATTATTCGCTGCCTCCTATTCCTGATTCATAAGAAATTACTCCAAGCTTTGTTCAATTCCCTTCTAACATAGATGAGAAATCCAAATTGGATGTGCAAATAAATCATGATGAAGAAGTTTCACAAAGCTTAGAAGATATTTCTGATCAAATACAAGAAGACAAAAGCAACAATTTTGGAAGAAAGGTTACCTTGGAATCTGAAAGCAACTTTGAGGCAAATTCAGAAAATATGATCGCAACTCAACAAATGCCAAGGTCAAAAAGGCAAAGTAATTTTCTTCCAAAAAACACCAGCACATCAAGGTATGATCTAAAACCTGAAATCTATGATGAACATAATGCACAAGAGTTCCCAAAAAGAGATATTTTTAAATGCATTACTTCAAAGTCACATTTTTCTCATTATCCTGATATTTTTAATGATGACAGTTTTTCCCCTCTCAATATTAATGATATTTTAGAAAATATAGAGGCTGGTCTAAACGAATCACCATTAAGTGATTTTCAAGATAGAGAAACAATTAAAGAACATTCGTTTGCCATTAACAAACATGAAAAGCTTACTCCTCATTGTTTGAATATACTGGATGAAACTGAAAAGAAACCGAGGGAATCTTGTGAAGTCATTTATGATACTTACTTTGACATTAAAGATGCTGATTTATCTCGAGAAAATTAGCAGAAACTTCAAGTAAAATATGAGAATGAGAAGTACTTTAAACTAGAAATTATTTCAACCGATCCTCATTCTAAAGCAGCAACTCATCTACATGATTTCATTATCCAAGAAAATATCCCAGTCTATGATTCATATCATGACCAAGCTTTCATGCCTGTTCATAATCATGATTTCCTTTCTGATTCACAAGATAGAAGTCGAAATCACTCAAATTCTATAATTCTAGCCAATCCTTGTGAAAGAGAAATCATTACAGAACGATCCCAGCTGTGTTATAACTCTAGTTGTACAGATTCTGATTTTCTTTTATTTTTTCTTTACCTATTTTGTACAAAAACAAATCTGTTTTCAGACTTTAATTTTCAGATTTTTGATCCATTATACTGGCATACTGAGCACGATACTATCAGACATCCGGTTGATGTACGACCTTGTTGGAAAACTGAAGCTTGTCAAGAACATGAGAATCTATTTCAATTTCATTCTCAGTCGATGTCAATAATTGATCAAAAATTTCCATCCTATCAAAGACAACACCAACAAAGGGATCTATTATTACATATCTGTCAACAATTCAATTTAAATAAAACTTTTCCACTTCATTTGAGAAATTTCCATCCATCCTTCATTGATCCATTTAAAGAAATATGTTTGGAAACTTTTCTTTCATGGAAAATTATCAAAAGTTTAATTTTCATACATAACACTAATAATAAATTCCAGGCCTTTGAATCCAAAAATTCATATCTTCAGTCTGGCCTGTTATCTCTTCCATTGAACATTTATCAGACCTCAATAGAAATCCATCAAGTTTTCTATGATCCAATAGGTATTCAATTGGAAAAAAAATTTCATAAAAAGGAGATGCTAAATGAAATTCTAACAATAGTTGTACATTATTATTCCACATTTAACATTCTTAGTTCAGTAAGAGTTTCATTTCTAGTACTAATATTTGAACTTTATATATATGTAGGAACAAAAATAAGAGAATGGTTACACTGGAAATATGATTACACCTAGTCAATTTCATGTATATTGTTAGAATAGGAGTAGAATTAGTTTAGTTAGTCTGTAGGTCAAAAAATAAATGAAGTAATTAGCCCTTTTCATATTTTATAAATATCCAAGGACAAAATTACTTCTCATTAGAAAATTTATGATCATCCCCAAAACAATTCTCCCATAATAAAACTAGTTGTGAATGATTACATCAGGCATTTACGAAGAAAACATCAACTCTCTTTCAGATTTTGATTTTTCGCTTGTATAAATAGCTAATCTTTTGGAAAATTGATCTTTCTTATTAAAAGATACAGTTAAAGACTCTAACTTAGATATGACACTAGTTTCAACTTCATAAAGTTTGATGAAAACAACCTTTAGTGAAGAAATTATTTTATATCAGTGCAATGAAAGGTATCAATAAAAAAATAAAGATTCTCTGTAGAACAGCTACTTCAAAAACTCTATCATTATCATCCAGAGCTATCTAAAGAAAAGAATGACTTCCTCCCTACTAAGGAAATCACAACTTTCATAGGAACAATCCAAGGATACACTTCATATTGAAGAATGAGAGGTCTCATCACGAGCCGACTTATCATAATCACATATATGATAACTTGCTGACTTTGCCAAATACTGCATACCGTAACAGGGCAATGACTCAAGATTGTTACAATCAAGAGGCAAGGGGTCTCATCACGAGCCAACTTGTTCAACAAAGTTATAAATTAAGTGAATGACTATGTCATAAATTGGCTATCAAACCAAGACATTGTTCTTTAAGAATAAAAATAAAATCAAAGCAATAAGTGTGGATGTGGATTATTCTTTGAGAGTTGTAGGTTTCTTTAAGTAGGATACAGGATCATTGCTGGGTAACAGGTAACCCTGTCGAGGCTATGAACGCCTGCTGGCAGCAGAGGCTCTACCTATGACAAATGAGCATATTTTCAAAATGGTTTACAGAGAAGACTTTGTTTTATCTTTACAGACCAAGTAATGACTGATATAAATACAAGGACTAACTTGAGGGAGCAAATAATCAAAATTGAAAATAGCTGAAACAATATGTCATTGACAAGTTAGAGCATAATGTACTTTATCTTTCCATAATAAAGTTTAACTTTTTGAAAAAAATTCTGTTTTGGAAGTTTAGAAAATTCAATAGAAATACAGAGATAACTGGTTCTTCCAAGTGAATCGCCAATTGTTGTGGCCACCAACAACCCCCCTCCTTATTAAGTGTTATTGCTAATACTAAATAAGGGGGGACCCTTAGTTATAAAATTCAAGGGAATCAAAGTAGTGCTTACATTTCCTTGTCGAAAATAAAGTTACCATCATAAGCTTAGGAAGCCCCTTTGGAAACTTTTAAAATCTAAGTTTATCATAAGGTAAAAAAATCTTTAAAGAAATCATATCGCAGGATGCCACCTCACGAGCACAATTCCAACATTCGCGAGATAGCAATAATGGACAAATTTCGCATGGCACTCAGCATAACTTACACGAAACACTTCAAAATCTGTTGATGTGTGATGGCGCCCATCGCAAGATCTCATCTCGCAAAGAATAGGTTAACAAAATTGTCTTACATAACATTCTTGCGATCTGCGATATTGCGATATCACGCTTTCACGATAAGCGACGTTGCAACATCATATCAGATCTATGTTGCGATTTTGCGATGTTGTGATTTTGTGATGTTGCAATTTTGCGATGTTTTGATTTTGCGATTATGCGATTTTGTGATGTTGCGATAGCAAATCGCAAATTCGATTCATCATAGATCTTTCAGGCACATTAATCAAGAAAAGTAGTTTCCATAAGCTGACTCATGTTTATGCACTTTAAATGCTAATAAAGGAGTTAGTTATTAGTTATTAATAGAATATGGGTGTAGGCTCTTCAAAGAACATTTCACGTAAGGTGGTATATTTGGTATGTCTACGGCATTTAAAACTTTCCCATCACCCTTCCTTGTCATTCATTTTCACCTCACTTGTGAATTGCAAGCACGGAGAATAGAGGACAATACAAAGCAATACGTAGGCTGAAATGGGAAAGAAAAGCGAAGCCCCGAGCTCCGAAGAATAGAAAATGGTGCCTTTGTATACAGACATGGCTTGTAACAGAGACGCAGGAATAGCCACGTGGGAAGGCATGTATAATATGCTCGAAGAGGAGAATCCCACAGTAATGGAGGTTATGGCTATTGCAGGCTCACAAAGTTCTTCTGAAGTATCCCTCTCAGAGCTAGCTTGCTCATTTTTACATCGGATAGGAGCGAGGCCAACAATCCTTCCATACACAGACATGGTCAAATGGATATTGGATAGCGCAGAAATTAAAAATAGACAGTTCAAAGTTCATGGTCAAGGACTCATTGGTTCATTCGATGCACAGGATTTAAGCTCATGTATCATCTATCGGAGCTACATGCAACCTACAATAAACAGTTTACAGAGAAATTTGTAAAAGAAAACCCAGACTTGGCAGAAACTACCAAAGACTGGTCTAGGAGAGACGAGCCACTAAAAAAAGATAAACACGGTATGTACAGTATTGGTTCCCATACCTCTCCATACTGCTTTGTTGCTTCCATGCTCTATAGAATGTTTGGAATGCCATATATCAACAAATTCTCATCCGAGTGGCTACGATTATTGGATGCTGCCACAAATGCCACCATTGTAGATTGGGCCAAAATTTTGTTTGATAACCTAGTCACTGCCATTGTCAGTTACCGATCCAAATGAGCTGCAGCTTAGAGAATTTATCCTCCTTTTTACCTTTCCGCATATATAATGGATGCAATATGTTATGTTTCTAAGTTTCCTGTTATGGGTTGGAAGTGGATGACACAAGACCCTCTACCCATCCATGTCTATCACAAAGAGTTATGGGACTCTCAGTTTACTCCATACTTCTACCAAATTTTTCATGGAATTATGTTGCTCTTGTATAGAATTTTGTACGTTAAAGACCCTCCGAGATGCTCACCCGAAGCAGAAGTAGACATCCTGACGGTCGCAAGATGGTTTGGAGAAGAATTGTTTACTTATTCCAGGGTATTTGGAAGTTCTACACCCCCTCATGTCCTACCTTTATATATCCCTGACAAACTCTTAGCCTGAGAGATCGCCTATCAAACCTGTGGGGAAGGTGGCCTAACTAAAGAATTAAAAGACAAAAAGAAGTCTATATGGCCACAATTTCCTATACCCTGTGGGGCCTTCTCGCTATTCGATGTAGGCCACGCCTTTGCAGAAGTAAAGAATATCACATGCTTACAGCTATCAAATTCACTGGAAGGCCATTTAACCTTCATGAGGTTGCCCACAATTTTACAACTGCAGTCAAGATAAAGGTGTTCTCTGGAGAAAAGGATTTATTCGATGATATATTCCAACAGAAAAACACATTGGAAGAAATTCTACACACAACCTAATTGCAACTATCTCTAGAATAATTCCAAAGGTTCAAAACATACAGGGAAAGAAGGCTAGCCAGTATTCCTTTGGAGAAACTATGCCTAAAACCCTCAAGAGAACCAACTCCAAGTGTTAGCCTCAGTGGAAGTTCAAGTACCAACGGATCTAAGTCCAAATCTGAAAAGGAAATGTCTGAACATTCTAAAAGATCCGGAAATGAACTAGATAAGAGTGAAGGGTCAGTAAAAGATATTGCCCAGTCAAAAGAACTTCTACATCAACAGGTTATTGCCTCCCCACAAAGAAATCGTCCCCTTCTCGTCATCCAAGCACCAGCAGTCATAGTTGAATTAGACAAAGAATGGGAAACCTTTAATGACTTGATCAATCTTGAAGGAAAAACAATGAAGACAAATGTCAGCAATGTACAGATAGTAAAGAAGTAGTCACAAGAACAGTTAGTGAAGTCTCAGATATGGAGCATATTCCTATTTCTCCATCCTCTGAGATTTTACTAAAAGTAGAAGAAATCCCTCCTCTAGATATATTTTATAGCCCACAGCATAAAGTAGTAGTAAGAAAACAGAGGAAGAAAAGGAAATTGGAAAGCACGCCCTCTCAAAACACAGAACAATTAGACGTCCTGTGGAAAGATCCCACTAGCAATCCTACTGAAAATCTCACCAAACTATCTCAGATCGCAAGAGCATATGCCTCCGCTACTATTGACAAAGCATCTAAGGTACAATAGTTTCAAAAGGAAAGGGAAGACCAGATACTAGCACTGGAACAACAATTGCAACAAGTCCATGCCAATAATGAAGCATAGAAATAGCTTGAGAAGTTGCAGTGGGACTTCCAGCAAATGCAGATAGGCTATCAGAAAAGTTTGGATGAGAAAGGAAAGCAGTTACAGGATTTAAGAGAGATGCACAAGGACGACCCTAAGCTTACAGAATTTATTACAGAGTCCATTTCCTTGAACGAACATTTATTACAACATCAAGAATCATTGGGCCAAAAGATATAACAATGGAGTCATTATTGTGAAATCAGTGATAAAACCATTAATCAAGTGGTAGACTTGTGAAGTGACTATGATCTAATTGATAAACGGGTGACTGAATATCTGGCTTGGTAGGAAAAGGATGAGGGAAAAGAGCAGGTGCAATAAGAATAAATGAAAATCATAAGGAAATGCTCTTTAACAAATGGGATGAGCAAATCAGAGAGGCAGAACAAGCCGCAGAAGGAGCAGCATGACATCCAACAGACTTACTGATTGTGTAAATGAAAATTTACACAGAGCAAATTTGATTGCAGAGACCACTCAAGGATACTTACCGAATGTACAACAACTAGCGGTAGATTGGAAATAGGGAGCTCAAGAAAAGGCCAAATTAACCCAAGGGCTAAGAAAGTTAAACTGGGATTGTTACTGGACATACTTGGTAAAGCCACATAGCCAATGGATGACTATTAAGTGCATCATAAATTCGGCCGAGAAAATGGTGCCAGCTCTTGTAGATTTTGTTTTCTCAGCCCAGTTAAAAGTGGAAGTTAGCCAGCCGACTCTCCTTAAACAGATGCTGCATACATGTGATTTTAAAGACCAAATACAAAAATAGTTTAATTTTAGTTTCAATTTTAGTTTTAATTTTGTTTTATTTTCCTGAAAAGATGACGGTCATTTAAACCTCATCCTTTAATTTTGTAATTTAGAATTAGTTAGTAGTATTTAAACCCTTCTCATGCATTTAGAGAAGAGTCCAGAAATTTATCAAAAACTTGTCCTCAGAACATGTACTTTTGCACCCTTAGAGGAGGTTTTGATGAATGAATGGAACAAGGTTTATTTGATATTTGCATTTGATATCTGCTACTGATGTTGCACTTCTGTACTCTTAGTGGATGTTAAATCAAGGAGAGATAAATCAATTATTGCTTGAATCTCATGAGTAGGACTAGTTATAAATGGTACTTTTATCTCTTAACCATTTTTGCTTATGCGTTAGAGTGATATTCAGTTTTCAGTTGTTTATATATTACAGCGTGGATGCCCGAGTTATCATTTGGCACTTTTGTATGGTGATAGCTATTTATTTATGCTTAGTGTATGAATAACTCATTTATGTGATAATTTTTTCACAACTGTTTTGTCTAACTTCTTATATGAAGTAGTTCATCTTTATTGAATTATTTTCTTATAATAACTGAATGATCTTTATTACCAGTTATTGTTTGAAATCTTTTTAGGTCGCATAGAAGAAAGATCACACCCTGGGTTAGCATAAATTTTGATGTTTTTTTGTTTATTAGAATACAACAAAATAACATTAGATTAGAATTAGAATAGAAGTATTCCATTTAGAACAGAAATACCCATCTTTCTCACACACACACACACTGAATTGGGAAACTGGTCCCACATCCCCAATCGAACCTGCTATACCAAATAGATAAGGAGCTGCCAACCAAGGTCCAGATCGGGCAAGTATCCCCCTTGTTGTAGACCCAATTTTCGGGGCCTTCAACAGACTGCTAAATATTAAATTTTATATGTGAGCATGGAGGGGAGAAAAGCATAAAGATGTATACAAAAAGTAGTCACTGATGTTAGCAAAACTTTAGAGAAGTCTGCTTGGCAATTATTTCTACAAAATTAAGGTGCAACATTTACATAGGGAATCGTGTAGAGAGGATAAATAGTAATTGACTTAAAACACCTAGGTGACATATTCATATACCAACCCTACTGGGTAGGATAGTTTAACCACGTCACATCTAACTAAAACATCTAACATTAAGTTGGTCACATATAAAGTGGAAAATATTACTGAAACAAGAATTTTGAGTGTTACCACTCTACCACCAGCCCTCCATGCCCCAACATTGAATAGCACATTTTATCATTACTAAAATCCCCCCAAACTCCCCTAGTAAAATAATTCCAAACTTTACAAATATGACTAAAAACTTTCTTAAGATCACTTACCGATATACCACCATCCACTGAGGCACCTGGGTAACTAGTCATAGTGATTGCTGGTTGTCCATGATGGTAACCCAATTCCCAATTACATGTCATATCTTCAACGTCCTTCATCTCCAGGTCTAGGTCCTTTTTGGTTCTCCACCATACTCTCATTTTCCTCATTTTCAAGGGCATATTTCCATAAATGCATCAAAACAACCTTTCCACTCTATTCAATTTCCATCTCTTTCCATCCATAGAAGGATTTAGTGGAATTAAGCTGGGCAATCTATCAAGCTAAGAATTCAAACTCATGTACCCTTTGCCTCAAACCTAATTGAGTTACTTAATTAAAATTGGAAGTTTTTCTTGGTTTTCACAAATCACAAGGTAAACTCTAACATGCACATAATTTTAAGAATTAAATCTTCAAAATGCTTTCTAGAATAAAATTGGACAGTCTTTTGGCAACTCTCAAGGTTTTCTGGTAGGTAGGAAAACTGGTCGCTTCATCCCTAATATAGTCTTTATCATTAATTAACAAAATTCGTCAATAATTTCCAAAAATAAATAAATAACTCCAACAAAAAAATAATGAAATTAATTCATCAACCACTGAATATACGCAAAAACAACAATAATGGGTTGCACACATCTCCGTGCATCTACAAATACAAGGACATGCAGACAATTTTGATTTCTTCCCTATGTCAACTTTAGTCTAGGTCTAACAATGTGCCCTAGCAAGGACGTTTCTATAGTGGTTGTCGTCCTATTATCAATGGCTACACAAAATTTGCATTGATCTGTGACTTTTGTCATAAATTTGCAAAAACGTTGTCTGATATCTAGGGCACATAACAATTGACTCAATAGCCATACATGTTTTTTCCACTGCTCTATGCAAGTTCTAGGTATTTGATTATCGCCACATATTTAGTGTAACAAGAACAAGAACACGTAAAAAAAATCAATATTGCATTAATAATGATATAAAGGGCTACAAGCTAGTCAAGTCAAATCCGCTTTATGAATGTGGGATAGACCAAAAAATACACTAAAGTGAAATAAAGAATAAAAGTATAAAATAACCTAAAGTAGAAATTGACTTTATTAATTCCCGTGTCTAATATTTAATTGATTATTATAACCTGACATTTATTTTAACACCCTCTCTTACTGGTCAATCTGCTAACTACATGTAGTTGATTGGAACCCAAATACTCGTTGAAAATATCTGTAGTATGATCCTTTGTGGTACAATTCTACAGTTCAATAGATCCATCCTCTATAAGGTGTCTGATGAAGAGGTATTGAATCTCAACATGCTTGGTACACTCATGGAAAACATCATTGTTGGATAATATGAGCACCCATTGATTGTGACAAAATAGGGGTGTTGGCTTTGTCTATAGCACCATTTCTAAAAGCATCCTCCTCAGCGAAACTACCTCAATTTTTCCTTTCATTGATCCTCGATATTTATTTTTTTCAATGAAGGAACTACTGCATGTTGCATTATTGCCAGCCTATGTGACTACACCCATGCCAAGATTAAATACATATCGAGAAGCTGATTTTCTATCATCCACACAAGCTGCCCAATTTGATTTTCTATTCCAACACAATCTAGGGTCTCTGCTTCTTCTATATTGAAGTGTCTCTTTCACATATCTCAACACTCACTTCACTATAGTCCAAATATCTACATTTGGTGCTCTCATGAATCTAGAAATGAAGCTCACAGCAGAACTGAAATCAAGTTTAGTGGCAACAAGATATATCACACTCCCCACTAGTTGCCTAAAAATTGATTCATTAACTACTTTTGAGTCAATCTTAGCTGAAAGTTTCAGCCCTATCTCCACAAGTGTAGATGAGATTTTACACTTCTAAACCTATCAAGTAAAATCCTAGAATTTTCCTTTTTGTGAGTCAAAAATGTTGCTTCGTATTTTCGAAACTTCTACACCTAGATAGTAATGTAGGAGGCCTAGCTCAGTCATGTCAAAATATTTCATATTAGAATTCATATGCTTAATAGCACTAACCTTACTAGCTATAATAATAGTGTCACCTACATAAATTACTAGTAGAATGATATCATTACCAACACTTTTGACATACAAATTAGAATCTGAAGGACTTTGTTGGAACCCCATTCATCAAAGTATCTATCAACCTTAATGTACCATGCCCAAGGTGTCTACTTTACACTATATATAGTCTTCTGCAATCTCCAAACAAGATGCTCCTCTACTGGAACCCAAGACTCCTATGGTTGATGCATATACACCTCTTCTTGAAATCTCCATCTGATGGAAGGCACTCTTCACGTCCATCTGATGGATCTTCCAACCAAACTATGCTTCCATGGATAGAACTAATCAGGTGGTGCTCATCTTTGTTGTAGAAGAAACGTTTTTCTCATGGTCAATGCCCTCTTTCTAACAGTACCATTTTCTGAGCAACCCAACCTTGTGCTTGTTAAGTGTGCCATCTACATTTCCCTTGGCCTTGTATACCCATTTTCCACCAATGTGTTTCTTCCCTGGAGGAAGGGCTATGAGATCCCAACATAAGCCTTTTGTTGAGGCCCTCTCTCACCATTTTTCTGATCAGCCATCCTCTTTCTACAATGTTTCTTCATATGGTCCACCTTGCTATAGTGGAATATATTCTTCTAACTTCTAGGTACATGTTCACCATTACATTCACCTTTATTTTTTAACCATTTGCCTTTCCCATTGACACTAGTTGCAAAGGTATGCTCTGAACCCTCTATCTCACTATTGCTATCGATTTATTTCTTTCATTTGTCCTACTGTAAGAGTGTATTGCATAGCTCATTAAACTTCAAGTCACCATTCATATTCAGATTTATAAATTACCTAATGAATTTAGTTCAGATCTTGTGATTCATGAATGGTTTTAATTCAAAACTCTTAATATATATTTTTTAATTTTAAAAATATTAATACATTTTTTGTACTTGATGTATCCTTGCCATTTCTAGATACTCGGTGTTCAAAAATCTGGCTGGTACATATGATGGTAACACAAATTTTAACCTTACAATTCCATTTTTAGTATTTAAATAGGATATACAACAGATTTTCTGTTGGTGTATCATACACCACGTAGTTGGTGTGTCTTCAAATGATTGACTCAACATGGGAAAGAAGACAATAATTGGTGACAACTTGTAAAAAATTTGTCAAAGTTTGCATTGATCTTTTCAAGTATGTGAGCAAAGAGGACAATAGTGAAAACCACAATATACATCACCATACGGTCTCCCATGCACTTCATTTTACCAATTTGGTTGTAAGATAAATTATACAAGGTCAGAAAAGCTACTAAAAACAAGATAAATTTGATCCAACATAAATATTGGTTTCATAAAAGCAAATTAGTTTCAAATAAATTAAAGGAAAGCACAGGAAAAGTTCTAGCAAGTAAACAGGTTGAATGGATGACAAAAATCAAAGGAATGTGACTGAAAAGAAGCCTAATAACCAGCAAAGGGGAAACTGATCACTTGTAAAAACTCCAGCTGCCCAGACCTAAAGTGTTGTAACTAAAACAATAGGACAAGTTTGCTTCTATCCCTTTTGGGGGGAACAATAGGTGACATGAACTTACAGGGGGGAACAATATGTGACATTACTTACCAGCCTCTTGTTCAAACGCATCCTTTCTCTCTTGATATACAACTGCATTTATGAGACACCAAAGCTTAAACATATGAGAAAAGGAATCTAGATAATAGTAATCCAACACAAATTAACTATAAGTAGCCTCCACTATCACATCTAAACATTATATTACAGAAAATGAAGACATGTACATAATTGATTTTGATACCCTAAAAAGAAAATATGCAGATGGAATATCATGTAAGAAAAATCAACGTATGACTACCAAAATAAGGTTGAGCACAAGAAACACATGCATAACACAAGAGAAAACTAGTACACACTAGATAAACCCATACTATCTAAAACCTAACAAGGCAATTCCAAGGCTGACAATCAAAATGAAGATCATTTACTTCACAGAAATCACCACCATCCATTAGTTTCATGGCATCATCTGTGAGCTGATTAAAGATGGATTTTATTTCTGGTGGCATTTTGCCATGCCTGTTCTTGCCATTTGATGCTCTCTTCATCCTCCGCAGAGCTTGCAGAACCTATATCCATGGAAAGTTTCAGTTAAACCATCCTTTAGAGATGCCTATTGCTTTACCCAAAATAAGGGGACAGTTTGAGTCTAACACCTTAAATATATTTAAATTTGCAAGATTGCTAATACTTGCAAGAAACTAGAATACCTAGCAGATTGTTTCCAGGTAGATGTATTATAAATTTAAAGTTGTTTTCCCAAGACATAGCTAGGATTTAGTTGCAATATCTATTTGAACCTTCCCCTCACTTAAAAGTCAATTAGAATATCGACAGTAGTTGAAGCAATAGCAAATGTATGACAAGGGAAATCAATGGAAAGGCTCCTCGACAACTTTAGTTATACACCATTTAGAGACAAATGTACATGCAATGAGTATCATTAGGGATTTTGACATTTTAGATAAGCCAGATCCTTTATATTGCCATAATTTCCAATATTTGTGATAATTTGGTATGCTTATCATATTGTTTCAAGGAAGTTGTCCTGGAAATTTGAAAGGCAAAGAAACCTTTTGGGAGTTGGTTGTGAGCGATATTTGGACCTTTCCCTCACTTCAGTGATAGTTAGGATATCTTCCTAATTCTAACAAAAAAGCTCTTTAGGAAAGGGTTAAGACTCAATGAAACTATGGAATAGGAAGAAGGGTTCTTAGTCGAAAAGAGAACTTGAAATTTACTCCCCATGCTTTATATCTATCAAAACACTACTATATTGAAGTTTCGTAAGTTATTATTCTAAAATATGGTAACTTTAATATACAGGTAGAGGTGAGCAGACCTAATCAGCAAGATTGGTGATAGTATATGATAAGCACTTCTTTACTATGAAATCTACAAACTACATTAAGGGATATAAGTTACCTCCCAGGTAGCAGGAAGGATTAGCAAGAGTCAGACAATTTAGGACAAGAATGATAGATGGATCAAATAGTGTCAAACCATATTGAATTCATAACATCTTTCAAGTCCCAAATTTTAGGCTAGTTTGTAATCAATCAGTTCCTTGTTGCCAATGCATTTCATAAAATATTAAAATGGGGTTAACCAATGGTTTGCTTACATTTTAAACAGATGAAATAGTGAAACATGCCTTTTAAAGTTGTAGATCTCATTAAGTGCTATGGGTATCGACCAATTTAGAATAAACATATTTCATTCTTGGTCAGCGCAACTAGAAGGTGGTAATTTGAAGAGATTTATTGATTGTCAAACAAAATGGCCTAGGAAATATAAAGCACTATTTTTCTCACAGGTTTCTATGGAGAAGGTAATGTATGGAAGACGTTAATAGTGCATCAACCAAGTTCTTCCTTATAGAATTGACAGAGTCTAAAGTTGATATAGTTGCAAAATTTCCAACCAAAATGAGTTTGTATAAAAAATATATGGATTCTATGGAGTTTGGCATTAAGGTGGATATGTTGCCTATGCTTACCTATCTCGAAAGAGAGAAAATTGCAATATCCCCTTGCTAAATAGTGATTTCATCAATATAATCATATTGTTCTTTATTGCAAGAAAGAATGTACCATTATCATAATTATATATATGTTTTGATTTGTAGTATGCATCATTCTCCATACATATTTAATCTGCTGCTATCGATAACATTTTATTTTAGTACCAATTATATTCATTCCTCAATTATTTCAATCCTTTCATGTCTACCCTCTTGTTAACCCCCATATTTTCTCCATCTTATACTGGAGGGTTTAGGGCCAGGACATTTAATTAGGATAGTGTTTAGAGCATTTCATTAGGTTAGTGTTTAGAGTATCATTTCAGAGACAATTTTCATTAAGTTAAAGGTTGGTTTAAACAAGAGTTCAGATGCAAGATGATTTAATAAAATTGTACGGAATTTGTTTCCAAAGAGACTATACAGGTTTTTATCATATTGGAGACTTGTTACTTTTAGCATTTAGTAGAAGTGGAGATAGGAGAAGCTAGGGTGGAGGCACCGTTGTCTAAGAGGCATAGTTAGGTGGTATCTTTGGTAGCATTGATTATACATTTTTATTAAAGTATTCAACATGTGCAAACATAACCTTTTTTCAAAAACCAAGCACCGTATGGTAAGAAGCAATATCTACTTGATTGCTTCCTAGTATAAGTGAGAGGTATTTATAGTTGGCAAGTCTAGCAGAAGTAATGATACAATACAGTTAAGGGAGAAATCCAAAAGCTCGTTAAGTGTTGCGTATTGGGTGACAACATTCAACCAAAGGATGATAGATTTAAAGTTTTTGAAAATTAAAATAAGTTAATTTTGCCATGTTCCTCTGCAAAAGGAAAAGAGCCCACAAAATCCAAGATTTTACCTGGTTATTATACTAGCTAATTTTCTCCTAGGGATTACATACTTCAACCTGCAAATCAGATTGTTTTTTATTCAGTTTTCATAGAGCATATAAATTATCAATTACGAGCTCAGAAAAAGACGCCGCTGTGGTTGCTGAAATGTCGGCTTGATGAGGTGAAAGCTGAAATTGGTAAAGGAATTACGCTCATCACTAGCTCATTACAACCTTGGAAATGTACTGATTGCAACGCTTCCAAGTGCAAAGTCTCAAAAAAGATGAAAGCCTGGAAAACAAATTCCGATGAGGTGTTTAAGGGTCTCCTTAATGATATACAGTTTAGTCTCTGTATTCAGATGCTAGTCGTCTCTAGCCGCAACAACAATATACAATACTCTTGCAGGGGGATCCAACCACTGGATTGGTAGGGTCTAAGATTAACTCTGTGAAGCTAATGAGCTTGCTTACGGGAGAGCCGGTTGTTCATGTAATTTGTATATATGGAATGGGAGGGGTTGGTAAAAAATCATTGCTAAAAGGAACATACAACGTTTTCAAGGTTAATAGAGGAGGCTTTGATTTTGTAATTTGGGTTAAAGTTGGTCAATTCCCTAATTTGGACAACTCGCAGAGTTGTATTGTTCATGAAATCAAGCACAACTTTCCAAGATATAATGATGTTGATTATAAGAAGACATCATTGTCTGCTTCTCTTATTTGAGGGACAAGAAAGTTCTCATGTTCTTAGATGATTTACGGAGATTCTTCAATATTAATCAATTGGGCATGGCATTTGTCAATAAACAGCGAAGCAAGATTGTATTTTCTGCTTGTCGAGATGGAGAAATGGGTGCACAAGAGTCCATGAAAGTAAAAACTCTATTCCTCAATGAAGCCGCTTATTCATTTTGCAAGATAGCTTTTGAAGGCCAAGGTATTCCTCAAGATAAAGCGAATACATGGAGACAAGTTGCATATGAATGTAAAGGTTTGCCCCTAGCCATATGTGTACTACCTGCTACATTTATGAGAAGATCTGTGGATGATTGGTCCAAATTTTGTGAGTTTATATCCTCATGTTAATGAGGATCTATTCGAGCCATGATGGAGTTACAATAATTTTCCCAATCCTACTTTGAAGAACATTTTTCTTTATCGTGCCATGTTTCCCAAAGATGCTGAAATCCATCTGTAACTTTTTTAACCTGTAGTGCTTAAGTTAGAAGCTGCTTTGATTTTCACTCTGCCTCAATTTATTTTAATTATCATTCCAATTTAGATCCATAAAACAAAATAATAAATATGCCAATATAAGCTAATTAAATTTAAAAAAAATAAAAATCTAAAGCAAACAAATTATTTTTCATACCAGAATTTGGGTAGAAAAACCTTGATGGTCATCTCTTCTATTACTAATTCATTTTCAAGCTAGTTATTGCATTCCATTATTGTCTGGTCTACCCCTAATAAGTATTTTCCCTGAGTATGAAGAAAAAAATTTCAAAACACATTAAACCCAATATAAAAGCTAGTGCTAGGATCTCATATCATACAATATCCATCTCATCTGTAGCAGAGAAATTGATGAGAGCCCCAAATAACTTATGGTACGCTAGAAATTGGGCCTGAAAATGTCCTTCGGATTGAAATAATGGCCTCCCATAGCCTACATTAGCCTCTTAATTTTTGAAATAGAATTAACATTTCCCACATATTCTCTATGTGGCTCCTTGTTTTGCAGCACCTCCTAATCACAGAAGGCTAGTAATTTTGCCTTGTTCCTGCATGTAGATATTAAAAAATAAACCCTAACATCTACAAAACGCTCTCATTTTTATGAATTAAAGTCCAAATAGGTAGATGCATACATCCATAGAAGCCTTGTGCCTGGGTCATGTATTGAGAGAAACGATGGTAGATATCGAAGATCATATCAAGTTTTTATTGCAGAAGTTGGTTGTGGGTAACGAGTTAGACCAAAACTCTATTGAACTACTAACAACGTCTTTGAAATGAGTAAGAAGCCACACCTCTCTAACTTTCTTCTTTGTAGACTCTGAATCAATGGTCTGATAGAAAAGTCATGTTTTAAACTTGAAACCACTTTGTTTCCCACCCTTAGCTGATTGTGCACGGAGGTAATGCACGGTCAGGTAATGGTTTTCAAATTTTTTGTTTCGCTCTTGACAGTTGTGTCGTGGTAACACATAGTTAGATAATGGTAGTGAATAGTTAGATAAAGTCAAGCGGTAAATCATTTTGACTTCTATTTTTTATTTTTATTTTTGGAGGGATAAAATTTTAATTTTTAACTTTTTTTGGAGGGATAAATTATTTCTATATGATTAGTTATATATGATAATTTATTTCATTTCAAAATGTATTTGGTGTAATTAATAATATGTGTGGATAAACCTAAGGATTTAATTTAAATCAAATTAGAATAATAATATATTTATATTGAGAATGATAAATATTTATTTATTTTTGTTTATAAAAGGTGTGTATTACATTATATGTTAGAGTTTTCACAATTAAGTTATCTCATTGTGTTTATGTCATGTCTACACTATTGCATATATCTCCTCCAAATAAGAAGTTATTGAGCTCTCATACAAATGAGACCTCTAACATTGTATCGTAATGCCAATTATTCTCACAAGCGTTGATTGTCCTTCATGTGATCAAAATATGACCCTCCAATGACGAGGAGTTTTGCTTCTTCTCTACCAAGTTCCTATGTTTTTCCTTCAACAATAGTCTTCCAACAAAGTAGGTTGGAACTTGTGTGACATAAATGATTGTGTCAATGGGGTGAAACCGCGAGGAGAGCACCCACCTTATGTGTGGCCTTCTTTTACATATATATATGCATACGAAAATGCCATAGACTTCACCATCTTTGATGGATGGTAATTTAGGTAGACCATCACTACCCAACTTCCAAGCCTATTGCCCCTAGAGGACCAAGAGAATTGAGCATCTAATCTCACTAAAATGGGGAGGTAGATATCACATCTTACTCATGGCTACTTAAACTAACCCTCAGGGCTACAAGACGCTTAGCTAGTATTTGGAGAATAATCAATGGAATGATAAATTAGTGATATTGTATTGATTCACACTCACATGTAATGTGGATTATGTCTAACCCTTTGCATTAGAGCCACCCAAGGGTGATAATTACTTACCCTCCCCCACTACACTTAGCATGTGACCCTCATCCATGCATTTGATGAGCTTTGTAAACATAATCATTCTCAATGAAAGGGAAGCTCCTCACTCCAAGGTGTTCTTCCAATACCTATGTGGTTCATTTGTTGTTCAACCCTACTCCTGTCCTCTCTCCTTTACTTTGTGTGATTTCCCTCACAACAAAATTTTATTACATAAACATTCAAGATAAATGCAACATCTACCCACTTGCGTTCCATTTGGCATTTCAAGCCTCCATGCATTCAATGTGGCTCTCCATCCCAAAATTATTTTATATCATAAACACTAGGTTTTATTGTTGTTTATTAGATTGATGTTGGTGGAAATAGAAATAAATGGGATTCAAGAATGTTCTTTTGAACTAGAGAATGTGGCTTATTGCCCAAGATATTACCCAAATGCCACACTTTCTCACTATTATATTTTAGGAATTTGGAATTCATCTAAGGCTAGTTGATTTCTACTTGGGATACTTCCTTCATCACACCACTCATTTAGTGTTCAAAGGAAGCAATTAGAAATAGTTGCGGTTGGCATTTTGAGATATTGGGTTTCATTATCATGGGTTACCATTCATTGGGCCTAATTTTCCTTTCTTCACCTTTTTCTTATATCTAGGACTCGGGGAATGATTTTTTCATTAGTTTGGAACAACTCATAAATATAAAATTTACATGCATTTTCACTTCAACCTTAGAGTTTAGACTTAGATACATCATATTAGTGTATCTCTAATTATTTTGGCTTTTAATTTTTTCTTTTCTTTCATCACAAATGACAAAAGGGGAAATAATTTTCCAGAAATCTATGAATGCTTAATCCTAAAGGTCTCACCCGTGGAAAATGGATGAATATCCTATAGAATGACATGGGATAAAATTTGACTAACGGAAATAAGGGGTACAATAATATTCATGTGTAGCACCTACTCAAATCACCAAGTATATTCCCAAACCATCAAGATGACACACTTCTTTGAGTAAAATTATGAAACACCATGGGACAATTCAACTTAGAATTTATAGGCAAAGCATTAAGAGTTAGAATAGATTTCTTAAGTGGTCACAATAAAAATAATACACATTCAAGTTATCATATACACATGGATCATACATTTGAGCTAAATTTGGTAGCTAAAGCAACCTCTTCCTACACCTAGGGTCCTAGATGGCTGAGGAAAGGTGTGATTGAGTGAATGATAAATCCATGAGTTACATATAGATGTATATACCTCAGCTAGAAAATTATCAATGTGAACATAATTCCAGACACTAAGATGACAATGAAAATTTATAAATTTCCTCTAAAACCCCATATATAAAGGGGTTAAACAGGTCCTATGACATCCAACCTACAATTTACAATGGGAAATCCTCATAAGTCTCTTTGAAGAAATATGTCCCATTAAGGCCAAGATGAGGTATGAGCCCTCGCCAATTTGATAGTTGAAGAAGTTTGAATCTTGGTTTGTCATGTTTGGCCCTAAATAGGCAAGGCAACATGGAAGGATCTGACCCGCTTAAAAGAGTTCAAATGGGGAAGGTCACATAAGGCATTATATAAATATCTAAATCCAAGAACCTCCCTGATAAAAAGAGCTATATATGTATTGAAAGAATGTAGACAATGAACCATCCAAATCTTTATAGAGACAATATATTGTCCCTTGAATCTCATAATAAATGTGGTTTCTACATATGAGGTGAACCTCTAACTCTGTCTCATGTATATGGAAAAGCTAGCAGATGTTATTGAGAAGTGGAAGATCATGATGATTAGTTTCAACTTAATGCTAATGTAAACCCACTTCGAACACAACAAGGGGAATCTAAGAGCAACATCCAATGCTCTAGTGCATATGTGGGTTAAACACTAACACCCCCTCTCATTTGCATGAAGTGTACCTAGTACAAACCCATCTTAGAGTCGAGGCAATGAAAATATGAATTCCAAGTACACTGAATGTATTGTCTATAAATAACCTCTCTAATAACTTGACATAATCATATAATAATGGAATTTATATTGGAGGTGCATATCACTTGAATTGTGTTACAACTTTAATCGCTCCCCCACAAAAATGTGTCATGCTCCCTTGTGATGATGCATCAACCTTACTCAAGAACAACCTCACGATGTAAAAGGAAATTAAACATGATGTAACTTTAATAGTTTCACACATTCACACCTGGACTCACCACTCATGGCTAATGTGAGGTTATTTAAAGCATTTATGTGGATAAAGACAATAGAACATCCCCTGAATGTCATAATAAATGGGGCATTTACACATGAGGTGATCAACACATCCTATCTTACACTATTATAGAAATAAATGGATCTTGCTAGTTCTGATACATGCCATTTAGTGTCATTGTGCAATATTTCATATAAGGTCTTGAAAAAAATCATTAGCAACCATTTGAAAGTTCACTCAAGAAAAATTAACTCAGAAGAGAAAAGGGGGTTTCGTAAATGGAAGTATAATACTATAAAACATTGTAATGGTCCAAGAATATATTCACAATAGCCTAAGATGAGTTATAGTCAGTTCTTAGGTGAACAAGTCGTATTCTAGTTGTAGTAGTCGTAACTTGGTCAAGTTGTTGTAGTTGAGGCAAGACTTGATTGGGTTCCCAAGTCCCAAAAAAGGTAAGGGTAGTTGTAAGGGAATGATAGCTAAGGAGTGTTAGGGCATGCCAAGGAATGAAAAGGAATGCTAGTGCGTGTGAGATAGTGTCAATGCATGTTGAGGAGTGTTACAGAGTGCCATAACATCACAAGGGAGAACTAGGTCAAAATGCATGTAAATGAACAAATAAGAGTGTGTGCCAAGGAGTGTCAATGAATTCTAGGTGTCTCAAGGATAAAGTGTGTTAGGATAAGGTAAGAATAATACTTATAGGAGGCAAGCCTATGGTTACAATAAGGTCCTAGGTAAAGAATTTTTAGAAAAACAGAGACTTAATTGGGTTGGGCACAACATTCTTTTTCCAATGACTTTGTTGGTTCCCAATTCGCAAAAAAGCTAAGGTTATCTATGAGGGCATGATAGCTAGGGAATACCAAGGTGTTCCAAGGAAAGCTAGAAAGTACTAACACATGATAGATAGTTCCAAGACATGATAGGCATGCTAAGACAAGCCAATTTCTAAGTCACGCCATGATGTGTCAAGTGTCAGGGTCTGGTGCGAATCATGTTATGGAGTGTGAGGGTCAAGTATCAAGAAACACAAGGGAGTACTAGTTTCAAATGCATGGAAATGAAGTGTCAAAAAGTTCCAGGTGTGCTAAGGAGGGAGTGACAAGGTATGTTAAGTAGTTTCAAGGCATGGTAGAGTGATAGGGAAGCATAGAAAGATATGCCAAGTGTCAAGGTGTGCCAATGCGTTCTAAGGAGTGTTAGGGAGTGTCAGGGAAACAAAAGGGAGAACTAGGTCAAAATGCATGGAAATGAATGAATAAGAGTGTGTGACAGGGAGTGTTAGTGAGTTTCAGATGTGCTAAGGAGGGACTGACGTGGTATGTTAGGCAATGTTAATTCATGCTAGAGTGCTAGGGTAGCATGCGTCCAAGGTGTGTGTGCCAGGTTCCAGGGTGTGCCAACATGTGCTAGGAAGTGTTAGTGAGTGATAGGGAAACACAAGGGAGAACTAGGTAAAATTGCATGGAAATCAATGAATAAGAGTGTGTGATAGGGAGTTTTAGTGAGTTTCAAGTGTGTTAAGGAGTGAGTGACATGGTATGTTAGGCATCACTAAGTCATGCTAGAGTGAAAGGGAAAAATTCGCCTAAGATGTGCCAGGTGCCATGGTGTGCCAACATGTGCTAGGAAGTGTTAGGGATTGCCAAGGAAACACAAGAGAACACTAATTCAAATTAGTGCATGCAAATGACTAAATAATATTTTCTAATAGGAAGTGTGAATGAGGTCCAAGTGTGCTAAAAAGGGAGTGACAAGTTCTATTAGGTAGTGTTAAGGCATGTTAGAGGTCAAAGCAACATGCCAATATGTGTTAGGTGCTAGGGCATGCTAATTCATGCCAGGGAGTGTTATGGAGTGCTAGGAAACACAAGGAAGCGTTAGTTTCACATGGATGGAAATGAATCAAGAAGAGTGTGTGATAGGGAGTGTCAGTGAATTCTAGGTGTGCTAAGGAGGGAGTGACAAGGAGTGTTAGAATACCAAGGCGACATTCCGAGATGTTCCAGGTTCCATGGTGTTCCAATGCATGCCATGGAGTTTTAGGGAGTTCTATGGAAAAAAAGAGAGAATTAGTTCAAAATGCATGGAAATGAACATATGAGAGTGTGTGATAGGGAGTGTCAATGAGTTCCAAGTGTGTTAAGGAGGGAGTGACAATGTTATATCCTAGGAAGTGCCAAGGCTTGGTAGAGTTCCAAGTCATGTCAACAAGTGGTAGGGTGTGCTAGGAAGTGCCAGAGCATTCCAAGGAATGTAGGGGATGCTAACATGTGCCACATAGTGCCAAGGGATTGTTAGACGTACAAGGTTCTATGGCAGGTCAAAATGTAAACTATGTTGCTTAGTTGTTCTATGGCCATGGTTGGACGTGATCCTTGACTTGGTAACTTGGTAAGTGGGGTGAGTTGAGATTGGACATGAGTAGCTTGAGATGAGTTATAGGTAGTTCTTAGGTGAACAAGGCATAGTATAGTTGTAGTAATTGTAACTTGGTCAAGTTGTTGTAGTCGAGGCAGAACTTGGTTGTGTTCCCAAGTCTAAAACAAATCAAGGGTAGTGTGAGGGTATGATAAATAGAGAGGTTCAGGACATGCCAAGGAATGAAAACGCGCACTAACACATGTTGGAAAATGTCAATGCATGTTGAGGAGCGTTAGGCATTTCCAAGGGAACACAAGGGAGAACTAGGTCAAAATTCTTGGAAATGAACGAATAAGAGTGTGTATCAAAGACTATTAACAAATTCTAGGTGTCCCAAGTATGAAGTGTTTTGGGAGATGTTTGGAATAGGACTTGCAGGAGGCAAGCCTATGCTTGTGATAAGGTGTGTAAAAAGAAATTGCAGAGAAAGGGAGACTTCAGGTTGGGCACAGCATTGTTTTTTCAATGACTTGGTTGGGTTCCCAAGTTGCAAAATGAGTAAGTTTATCTATGAGGGCATGACAACTAGGGAGTGCCAAGGTGTTCCAGGGAATTCCATGAAGTAATAACACATGTTAGATGGTTCCAAGGCATGTTTTTCATGCCAATATAGGCTAAGTTCTAAGGCATGCAAAGATGTGTTAGGCGTCGAGGTGTGGCTCCAACACATTGTAGCATTTGTTAGGGCCAAGTGTGAGGGAAACATAAGGGAGCACTAGTTTCACATGCATGGAAATGAATGAATAAGAGTGTGATGGGGAGTGTCAGTGAGTTCTAGGTGTGATAGGTGTCAGGTAGTGCTAGGATGCGCTAGGGAGTTCCAAAGCATGTTAAGGAGTGCAGGGAATTATACCATGTGCCACATAGTGCCAAGGGATTGTTAGATGTGCTAACATGTTAAAATGTAAACTATGTTGCTTATTTATTTTATGAACATGGTTGTATGTGAGTCTTGTCTTAGTAACTTGTTAAGTTGTATGATTTTAGATTCGACATGAGTATCATAAGAGGAGTTATAGGAAGTTCTTAGGTGAACAGGGAATAGTCTAGCTGTACTAACTATAACTTGGTCAAGCTATTGTAGTCAAGACAAGATTTGTTTGGGTTCTCAAGTTGCGAAATAAGGTAAGGGTAGTTGGGAGGGCATGATATTTAAGGAGTGTCAAGGCATGCCAAGGAATGAAAAGGTGTTCTAACAAATTCTAGACAGTGTCAATGCATTTCGAGGAGTGTTGGGGAGTGTCATGGAATCACAAGGGAGAACAAGATAAAAATGCATTTAAATGAACAAATAAGAGTGTGTTCCAGGGAGTATCGTTGAATTCCAGGTGTCCCGAGGACCAAGTGTGTTAGGAGAATTTTATAATAGGACTTGCAGGAGGCAAGCCTACAATTGTGATAAGGGGCTGGACAAAGTAGTTTTAGACAAAGGGAGACTTTGGGCTACGAAAAAAACTATTTTTCAATGACTTGGTTGGGTTCTCTAGTCACAAAAAAAGTAAGGCTATTTATAATGGAATGACAACTAGGGAGTCACAAGGTGTGCTAGGGAATGCCAAGAAGTGCTAACACATGCTAGAAAATTCCAAGGAATGTTAGGCATGCCAATACATTCCAAGTGTTAAGGCATTCCAATATGTGTCAAGTGTTAGGGTGTGGCATCAACACATGCTAGAGAGTGTTAGAGAGTTCCAAGGAAAGAAAAGGGAGCACCAGTTTCAATTGCATTGAGATGAATGAGTAAGAGTATGTGATAGGGAGTGTTAGCGAGTTCCAACTATTCTAAGGAGGGAGTGAAAAGGTATGTTATGCAGTGCCAAGGCATGTTAGAGTCCTAGGGAAACATGAAAAGATCTACTGAGTTCCAAGGTGTGCGTATGTCTGGTAAGGAGTGCTAGTGAGTGGTAGGGAAACTCAATGGAGCACTAGGTCAAAATTCATGAAAACGAATGAATAAGAGTGAGTGACAGGGAGTGTCGATGAGGTCAAGGTGCAGTAAGGATGGAGTGACATGGTATGCTAGGCAGTGCTAAGGCATGCTAGAGTATCCAGGTAGCATGCAGCCAAGATGTGCCAGATTTCAATGTGTGCCAATGCATGCTAGGAAGTGTTAGGGAGTTCTAGAAAAACATAAGGGAGAACTAGGTCAAATTAATGCATCGAAATGAATGAATACAAGTTTGTGATAGGAAGTGTTAGTGCATTTAGGGTGTGCTAAGGAGTAAGTGACATGGTATGCTAGGCAGTGCTAAGGATTTCTAGAGGCCAAGGAAGCATGCCAAGATGTGCTAGGTGCCAAGGTGTGCCAATGCATGCCAAAAAGTGTTTAGGAGTGCCAATGAAACACAAGGGAGAACTAGTTTCAAATGCACAAAAATTAATGAATAAGAGTGTGTGATTGGGACCAAGGGTTGTTTCTTTCACACTCCCAGGCCTTTCCAAGCTTTTCTTGCTCGAGTTATGGGTTTTTCAATTAGATATATCCCTTTTAAATATTTGGGGGTCCCCCTCATTGTCAACCCCCTCCACATTTCCCCTGGAAAGACCTCTGCAATAAGCTCTCCAAAAACTATTGATCTAGACCTTCCGTGTTCTCAACCTAGTAGGGAGGGCCACCCTGGTGAAATATGCTCTGTAAGCTATGTCATTATATCAAATATCTATCCTCCTGGCCCCTAAGAGCACCTATGTCAAGTTGGTTGTTGCATTTAGAAGATTCCTTCGCAGTGGGGCAACCATGGAACAGAAGTTGCCATTAGTAGCCTAGCATAAACTTTATCTCCCAAAGACCATGGGAGGGCTTGGTTTGCACCATCTGGATGTCTTGAGTGACACCCTCAGAGAAAATCCCTGGTGGCGATGGTTACAAGGAGGGAATGAACTCTGGAAGACAATCTGGTCTCAGAAATATGGACAAGGAAAATTGCAAGATGCTTGCCTTCGCAAACCTCTTACAGGCACTAGATCTACAATATGGAATCATGCTAATAATAATATTGATATAATTTGAGACTACTTCTCCTTGCAAGTAAGGAATTGGAAATCCTCCTTCTTTTGGCAAGACGCCTGGAAGCGTATCCCTCGACTTGCTCAATATCAATTTCTTTCTAACCCGATACCCCTCTTCCACATAATCTCATCCCTCTGCTTATCGAATTACTAGATGGAAGATGTGGAACAACAAGATGAAGGAGATGGAAATACGGTGCTGATTGGTCAACAACAATCTCATGGGAGGTCATTGCATGCCTGGGGAATTATCTCTCTCAATGTTGGGTCCATATATCTGAGGAGATGGAAAAACTAAGATGACATCCACAATCTCCTTGAGAACTAGCAGACTAACCAATTATCCAATTTGGTGGTGAATAGGGCCTTATGGTTAACCTTGGGTTTAATTCTATGGAACACTTGGAAAGAAAGGAACTGGGTCCTGTTCAATGGAGAAACTCCATCTAGCATGCACATATGGATCATAACAATGTTGAATATCCAGGAATCCATCCTTTTTGAATCACAGTACCCTGATGACTGGAACCCTGACCCATCAGAAGCCCAGATTCTTGCCCATCTAAACCTCTCATTTTCTTTGATCTACCCACGCATGCATATCTCATGACCCCCCTTTCCTGCTCTCCCTCTTCATTCCTCCCCCTCTGATAGCTGCCTCTAGATTAGCTTCAATGGGGCTTCCAAGGGTAATCTCAGACTGGTAGGTTTCGGCAGCATCATTCATGACTTAGTTGGCTCCCCAAGGGAATCTTACTCTGAATTTTGTGGTATAACAACGAATAACATGGCTAAGTTGACAGGATTCGAAGTGAGCCTGAGTCTAGCCTCCAACCTTCAATATCGAAGACTTAGAATAGTGGGGGACTCACGCCTCATCATAGATATGGTACAAAGGATTATCAATGGATCTTCCCCCCAGAATGTGGCTAGGAGTTGGACAATGGAATCTCAACTTTCTCACATCTAGCAAACCCTGACAAAATTCGAATACATCAGTACTAGTTATGTACTCCGTGACGGCAATAAAGTCGCAGGCTAGCTCGCCAACTATGGGGCAAACCCACTGCATAAAAACTTTAGGGCGACTTGGTCAAATCTTCACACAAAAGTGGACCCGGGCCCTAGGGAAATGTAGGATCTTCAAAAAATGATACGTAAGGATCTAAAAGACCCCAATGGGGGTGTCCAATAAAGGAGACAGGTGGCTGCGAGTTGGAGCATGGAGCTAGTTGAGCCTCCACGTGTAGCATGCCCAACTTAATGGCTATTGGGAGTCTAGCTCTCCCGCAAGTGTTACTTAATGCAGGAAGGAGATAGTAGGGTGGTCATTTGCAGAGGGTGGGTGATGAGGAGGGAGTGTTGGGTGAGGGAGATAAGTGAGGTATTGGAATCCTGGATCAGGCAGAGGCTTGGGACGATGGTGTAGGATGGGTTTAGGATTAAAGGGTTTGCGGGGGACTGGAACTGGCAAGCTCTTTTTCCGTGGGATCTGAGAGAGCACACGAAAAACTATAGGGATGGAAATTGTAGTCCCAGGGATGGTGTGAGTGGGTGGTGGGCTCTTGCTTCCCCTGCCTCACTCTGGGTCTTCTTCTGGCAAGGAATTTCTCCTCTAGAGTGACATTTAGGCAGAGAATGTGGGGCATGGCTCTTCCCTGAGAGTGGTTAGTTTGCCTTTGTGACATGCAACATGCCACCCAGCTTATCGACAAGAAGTGGGGGTACACAAGAATTGCACTAGGAAATCTGAGAACTTTGACGCAGGGGAGGTAAGCCACATTTTTCTAAGTTAACGGGTGGAGGAGGAGTCGATTGCATGCAGTGGTAGCGAGGTTCTGCCTGGAGAGGAGGAGTCAGTCACCGTATGGAGAATCGTCCACCACAGGACATACCTAGCTTGGGATCGACCAAGAGCCACCACTCTGATGCAAAGGAATCCATATCTCCAAATTACTCCCAGGGTCACGTAGAGGCCCCGACTAACTTGGACTCCATAGAGGCTCAACTCAACAATTGGGACTTCTTACCAAGGAGATCCCCTTGACATGTTGGTGGGTCCAGGACTATCAATAGATCCTCAAATGATGAGTTGTTGCCTTAAACCCTAGATTCCTTTTCCCTACACCTCTCTTTGCAGCTAATACACCATTTGCATCCATTACAAAGCCTTATCCCCTCATTTTCTATCATTTTCCTCTAAATGCTAATCTACCCTATATCTTTCTAGGATAGGCCTATGTTTTGGCCTTTTCCACCCCCTCCCCTCACTCATTTCCCAAAACTCCTTTTCCCCTACTCACTGACATCATCCCCTACCTTCCTAAATTTCCTTACAAATTTAGGCAACTCCTAAGTCCATCATACTACCTCATTCCTTCACAGCAACAAATTTCACTATTTTTTCTTGCCTTTCACCTAGGGTTTGAAGTACAAACCCTGAATCATCATCATTAGAGAAGAGGAAGTACAACAAGGCAGGAAAGATATTGAGGTTTGAGCCCTCTAACTGCAATGAAATCACCTCCTCCCCATTTGTCATGAAATGCTTTGAAGATATCAATTGTTTAGGGTTTTGTCAAAGACTACAGGAAGTAGGTTACCATGAGCATCTCACAGGTATATTTTACCTCATCTTGAAGGAAGACAAGATCACCATTGTAGGGGTTGATTTCATGTTTTTAGTGGATGCCATCTCTCAAGCTATAGGCATACCAAACCATGGTGAAAATTGGTTCATAGGCATGAACCTAGACCTAGAAGAGTACAAACCCTACTTGAAATCACAATACAGAGGAGCTCACTCACATGTTTTCCCATTTAGATACTTGTTGGAGAGATATTCACCATTGATGAAGGCTGTCATGATGTACTTCACATGTGAGGGTAGATTTTCTAGGCTATATCAATACCACATAAGACTACTCATGCACTTTACAGTTGCCAAGTCTCTAAATTTGTCCAGCTACTTGTATAGGAGCCTAGCCAAAATGTCTGAAAGGGTGCAATTGAAAGGAAAAGTGAATTATCCCAGCATCTTTCACCATAGCCTGATAAAGGTTATAGTGCTCCATCAGTTGAAAGAAAATAACATGACATGGGACACCTTCATTGAGGCAGCCTTGAAAACACATATAACCACTTCACCAAGCCAGCACCAAACTATGCTAGTACAACCCATGGAGTTGCGGTCATCAAGAAAACATGATAAGTTTTACAAGGAACCTAAGCCTGAGGTGACCAAGACATATCAGAGAGACAGAAAATTTGTGTTTTCTCCTCAAATTGAGGAAGGGGCCAAGCCTACTACATCAACAAAAGATGGATCACCATCACATCATGAGGCTTGTTTGCATGATGAGGAGCCATTGAGCATGACTTTGACCTAGTTGACTTGGAGGCACATGATGAGCATCAAACCATACAACAAGTCATCAAAGAGAAGGATTCTCAGATCATGGAGCTCAAGGACAATTTGGAAAGGGCCAAATTCATCATTTCATTCCTTGAGCAAGAAAACGGTCAACTTAAGGAAAAACAAATATTCATGGAGAAAGAGGAATTCAAAGCCAAGAAACAAAAGATGAAAGGAAATGTAGTGGTGGACCATGAGGACACTAATTAACATGAAGGACATGTGGCAAGGAAGAGACAAAGGAAAATGGGTCTTAGTAAGGCACTTAAGAGGGAAAGAGAACAAAAGCCACCAATGGAAGAATTGACCTTTGAAGAGAGGATTACCATGGAAATAAATGAGGACAGGGATTTTTGGCTTGAAAAATTCATTTTCCACCTCGATAAGCTCCTTGAAAAGACCAAAATGGATAAAAAGTTTCAAAAGAAAATTGCCATCCATTATTACACAAGGAATCATTTTGCCAAGGTCAAAATCAAGCAGTTCAAGGAAAAACTCAAGGAAACCCTAATCAACCAAGAGGAGAATGGTAAGTTATATTTTCTTGCTGATGCATCCATGATTGCATAACATACCTCATCAGGCATCTCTACAAAAAATTTGGGAGGATTTGGAGAAAATTGTGTTTTAGTGTAGACTCGTGCAAACTTGCAATTTTTTGGCAATTGTTTGTCTAGGAGTGCAGCGAGCTCACGTTGTGCTTCTTCCTCAGGGATCCAAATGATATAAAATCAAAATTTTTGAAGATATTATGATCCCCTCTCAAAACCCATTTTCCCAATTTCCTGGGCTGGGGTTAATTTTTGGAGAAATTTGCAAAAACGAGGCCATAAATCACGTTTTTGCCCCTCTTTTTCCATTTCGTTGCGCACTTGGAGACACCTTGGGACAATGGCCATATCTCAGCCAAAAATGTGTCATTTTGATTGAGAAAATACTCTAAATACATCTCAACTCTCCCATATTTCCATAAAATTCTTCAGATCTAGTTTTGTACTTCATAAAGGCACTCAAAAATGGCCTCCAACAGCTCATTGCACAACCAAAAATTTCTAGATTTTTGTAAAATTTTCACTATGTAATTTTTTCTTATTCCTAGTTTGACTTTGGTAAAAGTCAAAAGGGTGAAGTAGATGAATGTGAGGGGTAAAATAAAATGTAAATAATGGGTGGTTAGTCTTTCTAAGTTTTTTTGATGTAAATTTGACCTCATTTATGAGAGAGGTTGGAGTCAAAGTTAATTGTAGAAGTTGTTTTTAACTTCCCTAGAGATTAGGGTTTGGTTAGAACACCTCATGGAATAGTTCCTAGAGTCATGGATTCGACCCCTGTGAGTGGGGATATGTTGCCTTAGTATTTATGTATCTGTTTCTGAGTTATAGAATGGGTTGGATTTCAGAGGAAGAACTATTGTAGCTTGTAGTTCGACATTTGTTTGAAATCAAAGGACACTGTTTGCAACTATTAGCTAGGAATTCATGTGCAGTAAGTTTGTCATGTTATTTTTTCTTTGCTATAGATTTATATGAATATATTCACCTTCTCTTTGAATTCATCAATTCTTTAATGGTTTTCCTTACAGTTTATAAACAAAATTCTTTGCATAAAGCTTTGTTTTGATGGAAAAATCATTATGTGTTACTTTCTTTCTTGCTTAATGAATTCATGTTTCATGCTCATTAAGAAATTTTTCTTCTTCTAAACACTACACTACACCAAAAAACCCTAAGATACATCACAAAATTAATTCTACCTTTTTCCTTTATATCTTTGCTTTTGTAACCCTTTGGTCCTCTGACCTAGCTACCTGGTTTTTCTCCCTTATCCAACAACAAAACCCTAAATTTTCCAAAACCCACTTGAGCCTAGCTATCGAGCCTAAAATAATTTACATTCCAATCATGTATTATCTATGATTTTATAGAGAGAGCCCTCTCTGGTTTGGTAGGGCTAGCTACCAAACTAAAATCTTGGTCTGTGGTTACCTCCGTTGATCTCCTCATCAGCCCAAGACATTGTGGACGATAACATGGAGCATGAAAACTAGGGAGTGTCAAATTGTTCTTGTGAATGTAAGGTTCCTAAGTCATGGAAACATGTAATTCTAGTTGTGAGGTCTTGACTGCCAAGGTGTGTTAGGGAATGCTAATGCTAACATGTGCTAGATAGTACGAAGACATCTCAAACAAGGTAAAATGTGTCAAGTTCTAAGGCATGCCAAGATGTACAAGGGTGTGACAATGCTTGTCAGGGACTTTCAAGGAAACAAAAGGGAGGAACAAGTTAAACTACAGGGAAATGTGCACATAATAGGGTTAATAATTCATCCATTTACCTTTTCCATGAGGGGAATGCTAGGCACACCAACACTAGGTACTAATAGGTGCCAACTGCCAAGTGTCAATGCATTCTAAGTGCCAAATCTTCCTCCATTTCTTCTCATTGAGTTTCCAATAATTGATCTCACATAACTTTAATATTAAACCTTTCCAAGGCATACCAAGTCATCTCAACGCATGCCAGACATGCTAAGACTTGCCAAGTTCCAACACGTGCTAAGTGCCAATGTGTGTCAGGGAGTGTGATGCATGCTATGAAGTGGTAGAGCATATTGAGTGTGCTAGAGAGTTCCAATGCATGTTGAGTGTTAAGGAGTACTAGGAAAACACAAGGGAGCACTAGGTCAAAATGCATTGAAGTGAATGAATATGAGGGTGTGTTAGGGAGTGTCAATGAGTGCTAGCTTTCATGTGAAGGACGGAGTGACAAGGTATGCTAAGCACAAGTAAGGAATGCCAAGGAATATTAGTGAATTTCAAGAAATGCTAGAGTGTGCTAGGTAGTTTTGGGGTGTGCTAACATGTGCCAAATAGTGCCAAGGCATGTCAGGTGCTAAGACATGCTAGGATGTGCATGGTGCTAGAGTATGCCAATATGCGTCAAGGAGTTCCAAGGCAACAAAAGGAATAACCAAGCTAAAATGCAAGAAAATTAACACATAAGAGGGTCAATAAGTCAGGATGTTATCTCTTTCAAAAGGGGCATGCTAGGAGCGCTAATAATATGTTCCAATACATGCCAAGTGCCTATGTGAGCCAAGTGCTAATGTTTGTCAATGCAATATTATGCCAAGGTATTCTAGGGGATGCTAGGGACTACGGGGCATGCCAACACATGATAAGGGATTTATATGCTATGCTAGGGCATGCCAACATGTTCTTGGGAATCCTACTCATGGCAAGATGTTCTAGGTACAAATATGTTCCAAGTACAAAGATGTTCCAAGACATGTGAGGTGCCAAGGAATGTTAGTGTACTTATCCAAATCACGTTAAGGTGTGCCATGAGTGTTGAGGAGTGCGAGGTCTCTCTCATTAAAAGAATTGATAGACCTTGATTATGTATTAAATAATATAGTTCCTACACACACTAGTGGAACTTTATTTAAATGAAATTTACTAGATAATAAACCTAATAGAGATGAATCATTTGTTGACTCATAGGAAAACTATATTCTTATGACATGAGGGAAATGATACACACTAAATGCTTCTTAAAAAATTGACTGACTATTATAACCACTGTGACCTTGGTCACATAATGAAAAATACTCCACAACAACAGTCTTAAATCATTATATTTTGACAAAAAACATAGTAACAAGTCCACAACGTCATCAAAAACTCAATGGAATGATGAATGATGACAAACATTTTTTGACCATTATCAAAAGTAACCAAAAAGAGCATTGGTGAGGGTCAATAAAAGATCATCACTAGAAGTGTCACCAAAAAGAGAATTAGTGATGGGCCTTTAACGACCTCACCAAAAGTGTCGCCAAAGAGAGAATTAGTGACGGACCTTTAAAAATCCTCACCAAAAGTGTCATTGAAAAATGGATTTGGTGACAAACCTTAAAGGATCATCACTATATACACTTACAACAATGATTTTTTAAAGACCATCACCATATGCAACATTGATGACGGACCTTAAAGGTTTGTCATAGGCATGAAGCGTCATCAAAAACTCATTGGAATGATCAATGATGACGAACATTTATTGACCATCACCAAAAGTGACCAAAACGATCATTGGTGATTGCCAATAAAAGATCATCACTCAAAGTGTCACCAAAGAGAGAATTAGTGATGGGCCTTTAATAACCCTCACCAAAAGTGCCATTGAAAATGGCTTTGGTGAAAAACCTTAAAGGACCATCACTATATACACATACAACAATGCTTTCTTAAAGATCATCACCATATGCGACATTGGTGACAAACCTTAAAGGTCCGTCACAGGCATGACCCTTGCCAATTACCTCTTTTCTTGTAGTAGTGCATCGTTCTTGTGTGGACAATCTCTCAGTAGGTTCTCTTCTCCACATCCTTAACACGTTAGTGGCATTTTCTTCTATTCTTCCATGTTTTCCTTTACTTGTTATGTTGTTTTATTCCCACTTTGGGGTGGATAGTTCTATTGATGTACACATTTTTAATGCACTAGACTTAGTGATTCTCCTTGAGTACCTATATCAAGAGGGTTTCAATACCTTGGCTTTAAATTTTGGTTTTTCCTTTTTCTTCCATATCTTATGGGGCCTCATTCTATGCCTTGACTCGTCATAACATCTTCCAATGCCTTAACCTTCGTAAAGTCATCTTCCAATGCATTCATCTCATTAAACTCAATTATGTGTTTGCATGATTTTGGAAACCATATTAGAAATCATTGCATTTTAACTTTTCATGTCCTTAATGTAGGGAACATACCTTAGAAAATCCATAAATTTATTTGCATAATCTTCCATTGTGAGTTGTCCCAACCCAATATCATGGAACTCCTCATTTTCCCCATTATAATAATTTTGATAAAACTGTTCCTTGAACTATTTCTTAAATTTCCTTCAATTCATCTTCCTTTCATTAATTCCTTTGAAATTTTTAGTGTCCTCCCACCAAATGGCAACCCTTACATATAAATTAAATATCGATAGTCTGGCTTTCATATTTATAGAGTAATTATGCACACAAAAATACATTTTCAATGTTAGTAGCCATGCCTTAGATCCTTGATCCTTAATATTGCCATCACATGTAAGTGGGTTTTTCTTCTTAAATTCCTTTAATATGACATTTATTGAATGTGTCTTGTTC
This sequence comes from Pinus taeda, assembly GCA_000404065.3. NCBI lineage: Eukaryota > Viridiplantae > Streptophyta > Pinopsida > Pinales > Pinaceae > Pinus > Pinus taeda. Next base: position 90,215 of record APFE030801481.1, read on the forward strand.
TTTTGTGGAATCTAATTTAGTCTCATCACTAGATAGCCTCTTAGAACTATCTTACTTTGCATTAGAAGAGTTTGTTGATGTATTATCATAAGATATATCATTATTGGCATGCATGTGCCTCTTCCATGATGAACTCTTCTCTATATTATAGATACTATCCCAAGATTTTGAATCATTTATGATATGGGTACATTCTTGGAGTGATGTTTCTCTACATTACTTGTAGTTGGCCCATGTTGTGAGTTCCTCTATATGTTAGCCTCTCATTATCTACCTTACATACGTAAAGTTTAACCTTTAGGATTCTCATAGTCTCTGCTAGATTCAAAGTAATTTATACAACCTCGTTCTCATTTGATTCCTAATCTTTGACGTATAAGTTTTATTCTATATTATGCTGCACCTTGCTTCTAAAATTGATTTATTTTCTACTCTATATCTTCTTGTGTGATGAAAATAACATGCCATCATCAATTCATTAAAAAGGATTGATTTACACATCATGTGTTGCCTAGGAAATATATTCATTTTCCTATAATAACGTAAGATTGATGCTTTGCTTAAACTATAATTCATTTTAAAGTATTTATTGGTATTATATCTAGTAAATAAATCCTCAAAACCAATTAAATCTAAATTTAACAATTAATGACAGCTATAATTTCTTCATAAAAGCAATTCTCATTATCAATGACCAATATTATTCTCTCTTTCGATTTCAGATTAAGACTTTTTACTAGAAATGATCTTCAATACTAATTTGTAACAAACCTAGTCCCCTTTAGGCCTCTTTGAGGATATGTGATACACATGCCCAAGCCCCAAGGTTACTTTGGAGGCATGTCATCCAAATTTACTCTTATTTTATCTATCTCGAACCTCCTTTATAAGGTTACAATTGTCTTTTGATTTCTAATAGATTTCACATGATACAAATTTCATCACATTTTGAGCTCATGGCACAAAGTTATGGCCCTAAGAAGATTTACTATTTTATGCCATGTCAAAATCCATCCTACTAACATGTTGTTGACATGTGTTAATATTGCAACTTTATGTCGCCATCATATTGACCCATGTTTTTATTTGGACACCTTGGCTTGCTAGGTCATATTTGGATTCAAGTTTCTATTTTATCCTTCCCATGGTGAATTTTAGTTCTTTTAGATTTCTAGATCTCTAGGTCCCAATAATCTTTGGTTAGTATGTCAACCATATTTCCATGTCATTTTCCATGATGACTACCACCTATCCCTCCACATCATAACTATCACACTTTGGTTGCCATGCCATTAAGCTACCAGTGTATCATCAATACAATAAAAATTTAGTGCTTCTGCATATCTTGATATCTATATATCTAAACCATCCCACATTTGGGAGAAATAAAAAATGAAATTTTCTAGAAAGTTCTAATTTTATACTTCTAGTATCCATGTTACCCATTGTGACTGATTCCACATTTACCACAATGTCATTTCCTTCACACCATCATGTCATATCAACATGACATGTTGGCATGGCACACAAACATGCCATCTTGTCGTCTCACATTAGCATGCCCCATCATCATAACCTTAATACATTTCCATTTTTGTATGACATGTTATCTTGCCATGTTAGGAAGGCTCCATTCACATGCAATATAAAACCCCTTGACTTTCTACAAAATCTAGGGTTCCTCATAAATGGTTCCACATATTCCATATATCTGTCATCCACCTATCATTTGGATCTATATTAAATTTTTATTTCAACTTGTTGCGTGTTAAAAAATGATAGATTGTAGATAATTGTGTCTCCAATTTTAGGGTTCCTTCTTGTACGATTACACTAGCTTGGGTTCTAACCATATGAGCCATTTGACATATGAATGTTTTTTGGAGATCCATTTAATTAATTCTCTAGATGTCTAGAACATCCTATCCCTTCCATTGTTAGGCATGCAATGAAAATTCCTAGATGTCTAGACAATTAGGATGCCTAATTACACTAAACATTCACCCCTTTATCCCTTTTCTTGATTGTACTATGCCTCAATTTACAACCAAAATAAACCATATGGCTAGGCTCTAGGGATAAATTTTTTTTACAGGATTTGAAATAAAATTTAGCCTTCTACCATAGTTTGAATATAATTACAAATATGCATACACTTAAGTCAAATTATTCTAAGGATACTAATATCCATTTTAGTCTATAAGTAATTTTGAACTCATTTAATCCTTGTTAATAATTGGGCTTCTTTCCAAAAAACCAAAAATAAGACCTAAAGGAGAAATCTAGAAAATTAACCAAACTAGGTAAGCTCTCTTTCTCTCTCTCCCTAAAATTAACCAAACTAGGTAAGATCTCTCTCTTGCTCTATATGTCCATATATTATAACTAAAGTATTTCAAGCCCATTCAAGGATCAATTAGAGATACTAAAGTTAAGGTTGTATCCTATTGATTATTACCCTACTTGTGTTTTCCTTTAGTTGATTACAAATCTTAATAATTGATCATAAGGATTGAAGTCCCAACTCTAATGATATTTGATCAGTTCCACATTTTATTGACCTTGCACTAACAAAAAAATTGATATATGCGTGCCTACTATTTTTACATTAGGGTTGATCAAATTATTATTCCACCATTGGGATATTTTGACCTATTTGTGTAGATCGATTGAATGAGTTAACATATTTTGTGAGGATACTTTCAACCAGCAACAAAGAAATATATTAGGTATACTATTTCCTCTTCTATTAAAACTTGAATTTCATCCACTTGTTCATATTTAAGGAAACTTGACCTAAATAGAGGAACCTATCTAGATGATTGAGAAACATCACTAGAAATTAGGCCCTACTTTAGGACTTTTTGAGTGAAATTAACCCTCCTAATAAGGAGGTTATTCCCCACACTAAGTTTTGACATAAGGAGTTAGTTTTCCTTTTTTATCATTTCTATTGCTTTCATGTCTTTCATTTCATCAATTTAATGAAGAAGCATTTTTTTTATTTGGCCAACTAGTGTGCTTTTTTGAAGGGGGTTTGAGCACCTTGGGGAGGGCCCACCCATAGGAGCTCAAGGACCTTATTGTGCCTTTTTTGTACATATATAAGCTTTCTTATGTGGAAACTATTATTAGATTTTTTTTTTCATTTCGAGTAGAAAGGTGTATGACATATATTCATGTTCTTGTATAACGTATATTTAATAGTGCTTTTCATTTCTCGACTATGTCTTACAATTTTCACATGAATTATTTATCTTCTATGATAAATATTTGACCTTAGAAAATCATTTTATCTCTTTAATATTAAATTTGAGATCTCCTATAGGAGTTTCCTATAACAATATAGAGTTTCTTGTAGCTTTTTTGCTTCTCTCATAGAATAGTCCTGGGTCCTTCATCTAATGCTTTTCTATTTATATCAATGAATACCTTTATTAAAACACCATTAGTGGCACTAGGAAATAGGGTTCAAGAAAAGGTAAATCAAGAATTGGATAATCATCTTTGAATTTGGTTATGAATGTTTATGTTTCTCACATCTCAAATTTTGCAACTTATAGGAGTTTCCTATAACAATATAGAGTTTCTTGTAGCTTTTTTCTTCTCTCATAGGATAGTCTTGGGTCCTTCATCTAATGCTTTTCTCTTTATATCGATCAATACCTTTCTTATCACACCATTAGTGGAACTAGAAAATAGGGTTCAAGAGAAGGTAAATTAAGAATTGGATAATTGTCTTTGAATTTGGTTATGAATGTTTATGTTTCTCACATATCAAATTTTGCAACATATATATATAATATATATATATATATATATATATATATATAATATATTATATATATATATATATATATATATTATATATATATTATATAATATATATATATATAATATATATAATAATATATAATATACATATACATATATATATATTGAAACTTACTAATAACCTATTTATTTTCTTAAATCAGTGGTATCATTTTCACTTATGGAACTTAGTGATGGCATATTTCTTTACTTGTAAGTAAAATTAGTTGCAATTTTATTTAATATATTTTTATTTGAACGTATTTTCAAAAAAAACCATGAAATAACTTCCTATAACCCGAGCCAATAGGTCGACATTAATATTCATTAGTTAGGATAAATAGCATAAGTAGATGAATCATGCATACAAGAAACTGTGGCTTGCAATATAATGTACAACAACTCTTAAGTTTGTATGAACCTTTTGTTTAAAATTAAAATTGAGAGCAATAGGAGGACAATGTTATTATTGTAATTTTAGATTCTATCAAGGAAGATTTGAAAACTTAAGGGAGTAAGTGATTGGAGACTTCCACATTGCTTCATATTGTTATATATTTCTAGAAGGGCACTATGTAAAATATCTTATCCATCCAATGTTTTAGATGGGAACTCCATCCATCATCAAGGACCAAAGGATGGATTGAGTTCCAGTCCGAAATGTTGGATGGATTATATGTTTTACACAGTGCCCTTCTAGAAATCTGTAACAAAACCTTAAGGGAGTTCATGAGCCTTTCCAATTAATCATGGCTCCTTTGATTAATCATTCCTAACACTAGGAATTTTTAAATAGCCTTCTTAGGCATAGTTACAAGAAGACCTCCAAGTGTTCTTTAGCCATGTGTAGTGTTAAGTTATAACTCCTCAACTACAATACTATTTATCAAGTATTAAAATTTGTATAGAATTAAAAGGCATTATAATCCCAATTATTATGCTTAATATAAATCGTGATAAGTTCACAAGTTTTTAACTAAACATTTTATTACCTTATATTAGGTATTATGTTGGCTTGAGGGGGATTGGACCTAGGTTCAAAGTTGGTTGCGCTAACCAACAAAACCCTACACTACTGGCCCTTTCAAAAATAACCTGTGTGGCATAGGCTACAGTCTCAACCGAGGCAGTATTAGGGGATGCTAGAACTAGGCTTCTACATTAAAAGGACTACGTGATGTGTTTCCATTAAACTTAGGGCTTTATCCTCATCTTCGCAAACCCTAACCCTTAAAACCAAGAATTTACAGTAACTTACAGTTAGCATATCTAAACCCGTCACACATTGTTCTAAACATTCATAACATCATGTAAATAAACATATCAACCTCTTCATGTGTCTATTAAGTACTTTTCATGATTAATTGCATTCGACAGATCAAGACATACAACAAATTCAGAGATATGAAATGACACACAGATAATTCTTCAGAATAACCTTTATTATGCTTAGACATTCTATTACAAACTCTTCCAACCATACGCGCATAGCTGCAGGGGCCTGCGCTGTCAGTTCTGGACTTACGAAGGTCTCTATGCACACAGCTGCAGGAGCCTTCCCCTTCACCCAAATATAGAATAGAAAAAATGGACCCAAAACTTTCCCTTCTATCCTCTTTGTTGTCTCTCTATGACTCTTCTATGACTCCTTTTTATATGATACTTCATTACAATACCATGGTCTAGGAACCATGGGCATGTCACAAAACAGCTTAACTCTTAAAAAAGTAAGGGGATTTGACCTTCATAAAGCCCCTTTGACTCCTATCAACCTACATAATTCATGCTCTGCTCCTCAAAATGCAAAGACCTTCCAATATTTACCAAAAATTTACAAAATTTGACCCTAGGGGACCCTGTCCTAATAGGTCCCCAACAAAAAGTCATGACTTGTCCCAAGTTACTCTACTGGTGTTGCCTCGATATTTTCTTACAGACTACTGAACTCTATATTCAATTCTTCAAGATCTGTTTTTTGTTGCACATCGACCTGACAAACTTCATTAACCAATTTCTCTATATTGGACCTTTGACTGCAAGGTCCATTTTTCTCTGTGTCTTTTGGAAAGCCTTTAACTTTCTTTGAACTATTTGTGACAAATGCATTGTCTCATCAATGTATGGTGGCATCCTTGAGCATATGATGGAGGCCTTCCAATGCAACGCATCAATCTGGGTTTGGATAAACTTTCCCTCCTGCAGTTTGGTGAACCATTGCACTCGTGCTAAGCTCCATGCTATTACGCTAATCTCATCAAAATATAGTTGTCTATCACAAATATTTGCTTCAATTTTTGCAAGTGTGGATCTGCCTGTAGTGAGGTCCATATCTCCATCGTCTACTCAAATAATTGGCTATATTCCTTGACTCCAAATTACAAAGTAGTCATATCTGAAACTCATCAAGGTCCCACTCTGTGATGACTAATGGTGTCGTACTTGGATACTTGTGAGACTTCTTCTTCTTGCGAGGTCTCGTGGAAGTTCTCTTATGCCACTTTTTGACTCTGAAGGGGGACTCTAAGTGTGCATCGCCTTCCTCTTCTCCCTTGGTCTCGACCTCAATACCAGTGTTCTCTATTTCAGGTTTGTCGAGGTCAATAGTGACCTACGACATGGTTGCATTTTTCTCTTTTGGCACTTCCGTCTCTTTTGTAGAAACGTTCTCTTTCAGTGCTTTCTTCTCTTTCATAGCAGCCTTTTCCTACTATGTTGCCCACACTTTCTGTGTGACATTTTCCTGTTGTGCTATTTGCTCTTTTTGTGGGACCTTTTCTTTTGCAGAAGCCTTTTTTGCTTCTTTCTCCTTAGCTTTCTTTATTGTTGTTGTGGCTGCGGTTTTCCCTGTTTCACCTTTTGTAGTCTTGTTCCTATGCTTGCATCATATGGGGTGCGACATTTGCTCGGCCATTTGTTGATGACCCCCATAATTTCATCCTCTATGACTAAGTATGAGTATGGTAGCTTATGCCATGTTCCAGTTGCACCCTTCTTTGCGCAGATAGAGAGATTATGAAAATTGGCCTTGAAATCTATAATATTAGCATATTGTGCATGTAAACTTGGTGATCAATGTGGGCGTTGGTTGATCACTGTCCACAACTTCAACTTGAGCAAGACCCAAAATATATTTGTTTCCATGATGCGCTCAAGATCCTTCTTCACCCAAAGTGAGCAAAATTCGCAGCCTCGAATAAGTCTGGATCATGTTTCAGGAACTGGCTCTCCTCAAGTGTTCTCCATGCCACTAGCATGATCAATAGAAGTAGCCATGCATAGTGCAATGCGTTGTTGTCATCCTGGGCTTTGCGATAATCTTCCAAGAATTCATGACAAAGATACTTGGCCCAATTATATTAGACCCCTTTGCTGCACTGTGCAACCAAAGATACTATCATGTCGACACTTCATCAGTGTGACACTTCCTCATTATCTTTCCAAAGAATATTTGTGCAATAAATTGCACATCTCCATCCAATATGGATCTAATAGCATAACTGCGCGAGTTCTTCACCAACCTGTTGTGCCCTACAACAACCCCCCATTTCATATCATTATTATCCCAAAACTATAATGTGAAATGGGTCCCTTTTTAATTTTAATTGGTATCAACTTAGTCTTATTCAAAAAGGTCCGAAAAAACAAAATAAAAGAACATTACTAAACCTTTTTGATAAACCAATCAAAGAAATTATATATAAATGGTTAATCTTTTATCATTGCGATAAAGCGATCGCAAGATCGCATATCGCAATGACAAGGGAAACACAACTTAAGGACCCATTGGTTTTCTCCGATACGAGATAGGCTATCGGATATTGGCAATAATAAGCTGGCACAATAAAACTCCCTTTCGCTCCGATGCGATGCGATATCGCTATCGGCAATCGGCGATCAAACCATGCATCCTTTTAAAAGTGCCCTAGTAAATACTCCCGACACGACGCGATATCGCTATCGGCGATCGGGGATTCCAAATGGAACCAATGTAATGATTTAAGATTTCCCCGACGCCCGATTGTGATAAAGCCAAAAGCGCGTATATCAAAGCAAATCTTAAAGCGGGATTATTACGATTAATTCGTATTAAAAGCCTTATCTTCTTAATAGCCATTCATCCATGCTCAACCGCCAAAACATCCAACGCACGCTTCAAATAAATCATTCAGCCAATAATTGAAATGATGGGCATTTAAAGGATTGACAGGTCTTAATGACCATTTAATGAAACAGTAAGCCTGAAATCTTTTTACAGATTATATCCGAGGCCACCCTATGTTAATCATTCACCATGCATTTATCAATATATATCTCACTCATATTCGATTTGCACTATCATTTTCTGTATTACGTTCATTATCATTCCTGTGCAGAATTCTTCCGAAGTAACAGCTTCAAGCAGAATGGGGAAGAAGTCCAAGAAAACTGCGATTGCTTCCGCTTCGCTGGCCACAGGGCAACTCATCGTTGATCCAGGAACAAAAAAGAAAGGATTAATATCGGATACTACATGCCTAGGACTCACCAAAACTACCTGGCAAGGTACCTATAATTTGATGGAAGCCGAAGGGCCAATGATGACAGTAGTACAAGCCTAAGCAGATAGCACTCGCAAATCCGATGCTAATCTGAAGGACTTAGCCAACTCTTTTCTTCATCAGATAGCAGCTCGGGAACAAATCCTCCCATATACAGATGTGGTGAGATGGGCAATTCAGGAAATCCCAATCACAGATAGAACCTTCAGCACTAGAGATGGGAGAATTTTCGGTTTCTTTCAAGCTGAGGATTTGAGGCAAATGTATCAATTACCTGTGCCAGAGAAGAAGTATAACACGACATTTCTGGAGAAATTCCAAGCTGAGAACAAGACTGAATCCGAACCCATTTGGGATTGGAGATGAAATCCAGCAAAACACAAGCACGAGTCTTCGGGTAAGTGCTCGGTTGATTCCCTATGCTCTCCTTATTGCTATACTGGGATAATGATGTGTAGATTATGGGGATTACATGATTCCGCTAATTTTACTATAGAAATGGTTCCCCTGATGGAAACAACATGTAATGGTGAAATCATGGATTGGGCAACTATACTGTCTGATAAGTTAGCAACCGCAGTTCTTGATTTTAGAACCAAGTCCCGCGTCACTGAAAGGCTCATTCCCCCATTCTACTATAGCGCCTATATGCTAGACATCCTGTGTTTCAAATTTTAATTTCCTGTGCTTGGATGGAGGTGGACGTCGCAAGACCCCACACCCATTCACATATATCATCAAAAGTTGTGGAAAATCAACTATAAGCACCATTTATACCAAATCTGCAATGGCTTCATGTTGCCCATTCATCATTCTATTTTTAATAAGCCTGCCCCTAAGATTTCCTACCAACTAGGGATTGATTTAACATCCATAGGAAGTTGGTTCGGGGAGGAAAAGTTCACTTATATCAGAATTTTTTGCAGTCAAGCCAAACCTCATGTTCTTCCTTTGTACATACCTGATAAACTGCTGGCCAGGGAGATAGCCTATCAAATTATCTCTGATGGAGTTACACAAACTCTAAAGAAAGCTAAGAAGTAGGTCTGGCCCTCTTTTCCCTTGAGATGTGGTATCTACACTCTACATGATTTCAAACATGCAAAGAAAGAAGCTAGAAAAATAAAGGCATTAACTCTGGCAACTCTCCCTCGTAGGCGATTTGATCCATGCAAAGTCGCCTATAATGCACTCGAACAGGCCAAATTGACCAAGTTCGAGCATAAAGAAGATAGGTTCGAGCACTTGTTCTCATCGGCCGAGTCAATGTACCAAGTTAAATCACTCGCTATAATTGAATACAAAGATGAAGGATTAGCTGAATTCAACAGACTTAGAGAGCAGAGGTTGCAAACTCTGCCTCTAGATCTGTTAGCGACGACTCCAACAACAGAATCAAGCGAGCCTGAGCAGCGACTTTTTAAAGAACCTCCTGTTACATCAAAGGAACAGGAAGAAGTGCATGAAAAAAGACAAGAGGATACCCAGGCGAAAGAGCAAGAACATAGCAGTTTAAATGTAAATGAAAATACTCAGGTTGATCCGAAATTGCTCCAGGAATGGCAACAATTTAATTCAATTATTGGAAATCTTGAATGCTCTAAAGATGACGAGACATCAAAAGAGGTCAATACACAGGAGGCGACCTCAAAGCAGGTTTCAGGTGAAACCAACGACCTACCCAAGTCAAAAGAAGCAGAAATAATCCCAAAGGATCCTTCCGACCATGTTGTTTTGTAGATTGAAGAGATTCCTCCCTTAGACGTCTTCGATAGCCCAAGACACAAAGCTGTGGTGAAACGACAGAGGAAGAGGAGAAGGACTGATCAACCTTCCTTATTCCCAGAACAAACAGTGATGGGCAATGTGCTTTGCAAAGAGGAATTTGAGCCCTCTGATGATTTGACAAAACTATCACAATATGCTGGAGCTTATTCGGCGGCGATAATAGACAAGGCATTAGAGGTGAGTAGTTTATTGAAGACAAAAGACCAGGACATCTTTTCTCTACAAGCACAACTATCGGAGGCACAACAAAAGGCCGAGCAGGCAGAACAGCAATTGCTAGTACAACAACAAATAAATAATCATTTGACTAAAGAATTACAGGAAGAGAAACAGAGAATTGACGACAGCGCAGTCCAAAAGCAGAAGCAACTATCGGAGGCATTGGTGCAACTAAGAGCATCAAATGAACAAATGCTGAAGTCCAAAGATGAGAAGATTGCTCAATTATCAACCCAGCTAGAGCAAACGAAGAAGCTTCCACAAATAAATGAATTCAAAATAGAGGCATTTCAGATAAACAAGGGATTGGTTAATCAGATGAAGCTTTTATGTTAGCAAATTGCCCAGGAAGAACCATTACGTGATTTAACCACATCCATAAGTGAAAATGTAGAAAAGGCTAGAACAGACTTGGATCAAGCCGAAGAGACATTGACCAATTTTCTTGAATGGCAAGATACCGATCAAGGACAGACGGCTAATTTACCAAGAATTCTAGAATCACATAGAGAAATATTATTTACAGAATGACAGTCTCAGTTAATGAAGGCAGAAAGAGCAATATCAAGATGCAAAACAACCACTAGTAATTTGGTTGAATTGGTTAATAATACTCTTTACTTGTCTAACATGATTTCTCAATGTACTCCTGGCAAATTAACAGCAGTGAAAATATTGGAGCAGTCATGTTACCCGGAACTAGAAAAAAATGGAAGGTTAATCGCAGGAATTAACAGTTTGACATGGGACACCTATTGGTTCTTTTTAGTCAAGCCACATAGCCAGAGAGCCGCCCTCAAATGCCTTACAGATGCGATCGGGTATATTATCCCCGATATTCAGGATGCCACCTATGCCGCCCAACTCAATTCTCGCCTCAACAGACCACCCAAAGTGGAGCCAATGCTTGCAATAAGTCAGCTCAGGTTTAAAGGAAAACAGCCTGAATGAAGATTCATGCACCGACTGCCAGATCACTGCGAAGGAGATAGCTATCATCAATTGATACCAATTAAGTAGGATTTTTAGTTTCATAGATATTTAGTTTAGTGTAGTATTTATAGACCTTTTCATGCATTTAGAAAGGGTCGTAAAGTTTTGTATATGACTTAAACCCTGAAGTTGCACTATTGTACTTCAGGGATATTCTTTTATAAAACTAGACCGATCATTCTGATTTTGATAAGGAAGCTTTTATGCAAATGTGCACTACTGTCTTTCTTTGAAAGTATTTCAGCATTGAAGGAAGAATTTCAAATAGCGATTGATATTGGGATTGATTAGCAGCTCATATGGTACTATTATCTATGTCTGAACTCATTCTTTTTATATGAATTTTCATTTGATCACTCTTGCTATTATCAGATATATATATATATATATATGTGTGTGTGTGTGTGTGTGTGTGTGTGTGTGTGTGTGTGTGTTTTAACAGCATTCTTTATTCATTCCACTATTGGTTGTTTATAATATGCTTTTCTTCTAATCATGTATGTATCGATGATATAAACGATAAGTGAAGTAAACTTGTGTTAAATCACTTTGTTTAACTATTTAAATAAAGTAATCTTTGAATGAATAAATTTCTATGTTTATTTGATACAGTCATCTATATGCCTGTCAATAGACAAAGATCATCAAACACTGCATTTCCAAAGAACAACTGTTCCCGGGATTAGTATTAGTTCTTTTATTTTGTTGATAGATTAAGTTATTCGCCTATCATTAGATTAGATAACCAATCGCTCATCCACCCCTTTTATTCATTATTGGGAAACTGGTCCCATTATATCCAGTCCGAGCCACCATCCCAAATGGAAAAGGAGTTGTATTAAGGTCCGGACTAGGTGGTTATCCCCCAATGTTGATACAACGATTTTCGGGGCATCAACATTTCTGGCGCTAGAAGGAGGGCCATCCACTATGAATGGCGAGTAAGCCAAAACCTACAAACCATTCACAGAGTAAATCACCCTCCACCTCTCCTCGGACCTCTTGTTTGCACTCTGAAACATCAGTATCCAGACGAGAAGAGGAAGGGTCAACCACTACTGCTCAACTTCATCCTACTTCAGAACATTTAAGCCTGGAGTCCCCTGAAGTTCAATCTATCATCCAGAAACCTCAAGGCTTCTCGATTTCACCTCCTAGATCTGAAGTATCACAAGGCAGACAGACTTCACAATTCCACTTATCTCATCACCTTACCAGACTTCAAAGCGAAAAACTCGGTATTGAACCACCTGAGTTTCCTCTGCCCGAAAGGAAAAGGATTAAAAAGAGCATTGAAGTTTCTGGTAGTGAAACCTTTTATCCATCATCTTCCATTTCATCATCACCTATGCGAAGTCAAACACCCACTTCACCATTACATATTGTTGTTCACAAAGCGACTTCACCTCCAACATCACAATCCTTTCAGTCTTCATTTCTACCTCCTCCCCAATCACCTGGAACACCACAGGCAATCGCTGGTACTCCCAAAATGGCTCAAATACCATGGAGAAGTCCTGGTGAAGTCACTATGCCTGCGCCTTTACATCCATTACCCGATTATCCTGAGAAACGGTTACCAAAGTTTAATCTAGATGTTGGAACATTAGCTGAGGAACACATAAATAATTTCATGCTGTCAGTTAATTTGAAGGGAGTAACTAAAGAAGATGTTGTAGTTAGATTATTCCCCTACAAATTACAAGGATTAGGAGGGTCTTGGTATTTTTCCTTGCCCGCTGGATCCATCACCAGTTGGAATATCTTTCAGGAACAGTTTCTTACGAAATACAATGATGATAGATCCTTGGATACACTCATCAACGACCTTTCCAATCTAAGGATCGAGTCAAGAGAACCAATTAAGGAGTTTAACTCCCGATTTAACAAACTCTTGAACAAAATCCCTACCAATGATAAGCCAAGCGAACAAATTAGAAGCAAATGGTATATTACAGCCTTACACTCAAACATAGCCATTTTTGTAGATAGGGCTAAACAACCTACATTGGCTGAAAACATGAAAGAAGCCCTCGCTGTCGAAAAACACATAATCACTTTGGAAAAAAAGCTGCTCTAGAGGAACGGAAATCCAAAAAGTGTCTTTCAAGGATGATTCAAAGAAGAATATCACCAAGGATCCATACGACATGGAGGGCCTTCAAAAAGTCCTCAAAACCATGTCAAATGAAGTGGTTGAGATTAAGAAGCAAGTAGCAGAATCCTCAACAAAGAAACCTTATAGGAATTTTAGAAAGCCTGAGTCCAAGCCTCCAAATGTTATATCCTATGCAGATTCAAACCCTAAGGAAGAAGAAGAAGAAGAAACAATTACACCATCCGATGAATTAGAAGAAGAGGAAGTAGTTGAATGCCATGGAATGTGGGACTTTATACTCCCTAATTCCGATACTGAAGCCGAGCAAGAAGCCTTTCCCGTGACTACCAGGAGTAAAGCTACTCCTAAACCTATTCAGGCCAATCCAAAGAAAAGGAGTGCTGGTACCAATACTACAAAGGAAAAGGTACCCACAAGGAAGCCAGCCGCAAAAGTATCTCAAAATCAACTGTCATCCTCCAATATACCTTCATCATCTAAGACATTGGTAGTATCTGATTCAATGGACTATAATATTGTTGATGATATGAAGAAAACTAAGGCAAACATCACCATGTTTGAACTCAATAAATTAAAACATCAACAAAAATTGCTTCTCAAAGAACTCAATGCAGTTCCTTCTTCGCCTCTTCCCAGTACTAAAGCTGCAAGCGATTTACAACAACCACCTTCTGGTAGAGTTGAGGCAACTGATACAATTCTTATTGGAGATAGATCAAATTCCCACACTCCTCCTTTCCTCTTAACATATGAAATTTACAATTGAAATCTGCATAATTGCTTGATTGATTCTCGGGCATCCTCCAATATAATGCCAGCTTCAGTTTGTTCTAAACTGAACATAGAACCTCAGAAATCCTCAATTCACATTGTGTAGTTAGATAGAACTAAAGTTGAGCTTTTAGGGGAAATAAACTTTGTTACAATCAGGTTATCCGCGGATCCATGAGTGGTCCAAAGGATTGATATCTTAATCGCCGATATAACTGAGTTCTATGGTTTAATTTTAATTAGGGATTGGTCAGAAAAGCTCCATGGGTATATTTCCACCGATTGGTCCCATATGTGGCTCCCCTATAAAGGTAAGCCGAATCAAATAAAGATCGACCAGGAAAAACACATGACCCACACTGTTACAGAATTCGAACAAGAAAATCAACCAGTTGCATTTAACAACAATATCTTGGGAAATTATTCTTCTGAATCATTTTTTGGAAATTATATTTCCCAGCCATCTCCTTTCTCGGTAAACGATTTCACATCACAAATTGAAAACTTTTCACAGATTGACAGATCTAGATGTGTTAATGTTACTGAGAATTTTGTAAATAAGATTGTAGATAATTCTTTATTTTGGTCTTTATATTTCCATGGGTCCAAGTCTAGCGAAGGATCAGGAGCAGGATGTATTTTGGCTAGCCCACAAGGAGAAAAAACAATGCTGTCCTGCAGACTAGAGTTTGAATACACAAATAATACAGCTGAGTACGAAGCGTTAGTCCAAGGACTATATAAAGCGATTGGCCTCAAAGTCCAATACTTGAAAGTGTTTGGAGATTCTGAGATCATTGTTAAGCAGGTAAGGAATACAATTCATTGTCTTTCTAACCATCTCAAACATTATCAATCGCTGGTACAAGAACTCACCTCCCATTTTTTAGCATTCAATATTTCTTCCATTCCCAGGTCTCAAAATTCAGCAGCCGACTTGCTAGCCAATGTCGCTTCCAAGCTCCTCCCTTCCGAAGACTATAGCCCAAATAGATTTTCAGCAAAATTGCTTTTTAGGCCATCAATTCCTGACAATGTCACTAATTAGAGAGTATTCAACCACAATGAAGACATTTTATAGTTTTTAACCTCCGAAAAATCCTATGATGATCAAATCATTGAGGAAAGCGAACATGATATTCAAATGCGAGGTAAGCATGAGGAAAATTCAATCCCAAAACCTGTGGTGAAGCTTGAGGATCTTTACGATATTAAAGACAGGTTTAAACCTGTGACCAATACAAAGCTCCAGAGCTCTACCTTAAGCTTTGAATTGATAAACCTTGGCACTGAGCAAACTCCTCAAAACATTAATTTAGGATTAGGACTTTCCATGGAAGAAAAGGAAGCATTCATTAGACTGTTACGAAAAAATAAACATGTTTTTGCTTGGAAATATGACGATTTAAAAACATATGATACATCAATTATCCAGCATACCATTTCAATGCTTCCCGAACAGAAACCAGTCCAACAAAAGTTGAGAAAAATACATCCAAACTTAGAAATTCAAATAAAATTGGAACTCAATAAACTCTTGAAAGCTAAGATTATTTTTCCCGTTTGGCACTCAAATTGGGCCTCCAATGTGGTGCCAGTCAGAAAGAAAAATGGCCACATAAGGATTTGTATCGATTTCAGAAATTTAAATAAGGTGAGCCTAAAAGATAATTTCCCATTACCCACTATGGAGCAGATACTTCAATCAATGGCAGGCTCTAAGTTAATGTCCTTTTTGGACAGTTTTTCAGGATATAATCAAATTTTGGTCCATCCTGATGATCGACTCAAAACCACATTCAGAACAAAATGGGGAATGTATGCGTATCAAAAAATGCCTTTCGGACTTATTAATGCAGGGGCCACCTTTCAAAGAGCGATGGATATAGCTTTTAAAGGGTTAATTAACAAAACAGTAGTCGTCTACTTAGATGATATTACTGTGTTTTCTAAAAAGAGATCCAATCATTTGCATGATTTAAATCAAATCTTTCAACGCTGCAAGAGATATGGTATTTCACTCAACTCAAAAAAATCCTTCTTCACTCTTGGTCAAGGAAAGCTCTTAGGCTTTATTGTTTCTAAAGATGGCATTTATATTGATCTGGACAGGATCAAAGAAATCTTTGAAATACCTTTTCCTCATAATAAAAAATCCATGTAGTCATTTTTAGGGCAAATTAATTTTGTTAAAAGGTTCGTTCCAGACTTTTCTCAAATCATTTTGCCACTTCAAACTATGATTAAGAAAAATTCAATCTTTAAATGGGGATCGGCAGAAAAGGAAGCATTTGATTTGATCAAACAATCAATAATCAATGCCCCCACTTTAAATACCCCTAATTTTTCTAATCATTTTACATTGTATACTATCGCATCTGATTCGTCTTATGCAACAGTACTCACACAGATCAACAATCATAATTTGGAAGCACCCATTTCATTCTATAGTTCAAATCTTCAGGGTGCTGAATTGAATTACTCCGAAGTAGAAAAACAAGCCTTTGTTGTATATAAAGCTGCCAAACATTACAGAACCTTCCTTTTAAAAGCCCATACAAAAGTTATAGTTCCTTTCCCTTCAGTAAGGCAACTATTAATCCAAAGAGAATTGGGTGAAAAAAGGGCAAACTGGGTGACAACACTTCAAGAGTACGACTTAGAAATTAAACCAGCAAAGATTGGTAGGGGCCAAGGTTTTTGCAGGTTATTGGCAGGAGCATCTCACATTCAAGAATCAGGTGATACAGATCAAACCGAAGAGATCCAACAGATAAGTATCGCTGACTCTGAATCACAATATGCTGATTTAATCTTTTATTTGAAAAATGGATATGTACCTCCTAACCTATCTTACAAAAACAAAAGGGCCATTAGATTGAAAGCAAAAAATTTCACAATTATTGATGATGTGCTTTTTAGGCAAAACTATGATTCAATTTTATTAAGATGCCTAGAAAAACCTGAGGCGCAAAAGGTTTTGCAGGAATTACATGATGGACCAGCAGGAGGACACTTTGGAGCTGATACAACAGCTCACAAAATCATCCATGCTGGATATTATTGGCCCACTCTGTTTAGAGATGCTCATGAATATGTAAGGAAATGCTGAAATTGCCAAACTTCTAGTGGAAGACAAAGGAAACCATCCTTCCTTTTGTAACCAGTCAACATTGAACAACCATTTGAGCAATGGGGATTGGACATCATTGGAGAAATTACTCCACATTCTTCCAAACAGCATAAGTATATCCTTACTGCTACTGATTATTTTACCAAGTGGGTTGAATTGATTCCTTTAAAGACAACAAATTCTGAAGCCATTATTGAATTCATAGATCAATTCATCATTACCAGGTTTGGTGTCCCAAATGCTCTTGTTTTTTATAATGCATCTTACTTCTCAGGCAATGCTATGTTTGATTTCGCAATTAAAAGAGGATTTAAATTGAAATATTCTGCTAATTATTACCCCCAGAGTAATGGTTTAGCAGAATCTATGAATAAAAATCTGATTAAAATTATTAAGCGAACTATCGAATAGAATCATAAAAACTGGAACAAATCTTTAATATTTGCATTATGGGCTGATAGGATAACACAAAAGGCTTCCATAGGATCTTCTCTCTTTAATCTTGTGTATGGAAAAGAAGCAGTGCTACCAACAAATCTTGTCCTTCCTTCTCTAGCCCTAGTTCAATTTATTGAAGAAAGCCCTTCTTCTTCTTTACAACTTAGACATGACCAAATTCTAAAATTAGAAGAGGAAAGAGAAAAAGCCAAGATTATCCACGCAAAACATCAGCAGATCATCAAGTCATCATTTGATTCAGTCTCATCCGGCTTAAAACAATTTCAAGTCGGTGATTTAGTTCTGAAATGGGACAAAGCCCATGAAGATAAGGGAAAACACACCAAGTTTCAGAAGATGTGAATTGGAGCATTTCAAATATGTGAAAAGATAGGCCATTTGACCTTCATATTAAAATATTTATCAGGGTTGAGAGATTCTCTCCCTGTTAATGGCCTTATATTAAAGAAATTCTTCAATTGAGGAGGTAACCCCTTCTCTTTTTAATAGAATTTTGTAGTTTGTAGGAACATTAGAAAATAAAGCTATGAGGTATCTTCCATTGACCTTTGCTGTACTTAAAGAGTTGCTTAAAACAAGTAGTGTGATATTTACTTTTAAAATAATAGAAGTCTTATCCAAAGGGATACTTTCTAGGAAATTAGATATAATTGCATTCTGAAACCACACTTCAATCTTTGTGAACGCCTCTCAAAGTTTAGAAGTATTGTAAATCATTTTAGCTTTTCAAATTGGTCACAAGAAGGTTATCAATATTGAAATAGGAAATAATCCAATTTCAGCATCTTCAACTCTTACCTTGTCATCCATTTACTCTTAAGGAGAAAATTGTCTATCCCACTCACCAAAGCTTGTGATTACTCAGAGTGTAATTCTTAAAATATTCGATATAAAAGATAAGAGGTCTTATTACAAGCCTGCTTACCATGTTCATAGGGAAATAGTTTAGCCGGCATTACCAATACTGCATACCAAAACAGGGTAATGGCTTTGATTATAAGACAAGGGGTCTCATCACGAGCCAGCTTGTTCGGTTAAATTACTTCCAGTGAATGGCATTGTCACTTAACTGGCCACCAAACCAGGGCAATGGCTTTTTATCTTACAAAATAACAGAAAATAGAAAAGAAATGCAAAATGTGAAAAAACACATTTTGAATTCATTCTGTTAATCATACTCTGAGATGAATGGGACAATGGATAATGACATGGTTAAAAGGTATCCTTGTCGAAACTATGAACGTTTGCTGGCAGCAGAGGCTCTACCTATGACAAAGGAGTTAATTCTAAAAGCTGATTTGGAAAGGTTTTCTATTTTATCATTATCAACCAATAAAGGCCAATTTAAAATTTAGAATGTATCTAATTTTAAACAAGAGAGGGAATTAGCAAAGAGAGTTTCATTTTGTTTGGAATGCAAGTATACCTAGTTATATTAGAATTTTCCCCTTTGATGAAATTTCTATTGTGAAAAGTTCAAGTATTTCCATACTTTTAAAGAGATAACTGTTTCTTCTAGCGAATCGCCAATTGTTGTGCCCTACAACAACCCCCCATTTCATATCATTATTATCCCAAAACTATAATGTGAAATGGGTCCCTTTTTAATTTTAATTGGTATCAACTTAGTCTTATTCAAAAAGGTCCGAAAAAACAAAATAAAAGAACATTACTAAACCTTTTTGATAAACCAATCAAAGGCCTTATATATAAATGATTAATCTTTTATCATTGCAATAAAGCGATCGCAAGATCACATATCACAATGACAAGGGAAACACAACTTAAGGACCCATTGGTTTTCTT
The DNA here is from genome assembly GCA_000404065.3 of Pinus taeda. Taxonomy (NCBI): domain Eukaryota; kingdom Viridiplantae; phylum Streptophyta; class Pinopsida; order Pinales; family Pinaceae; genus Pinus; species Pinus taeda. The sequence continues at coordinate 109,854 of APFE030801481.1, forward strand.
CGATGCGAAATAGGCTATCGGATATCGGCAATAATAAGATGGCAAAATAAAACTCCCTTTCGCTTCGATGCGATGCGATATCGCTATTGGCAATCGGCGATCAAACCATGCATCCTTTTAAAAATGCCCCAGTCAATACTCCCAATGCGATGCGATATCGCTATCGGTGATCGGGGATTTCAAATGGAACCAATGTAATGATTTAAGATTTCCCCAACGCCCGATTGCGATAAAGCCAAAAGCGCGTATATCAAAGCAAATCGTAAAGCGGGGTTATTATGATTAATTCGTATTAAAATCCTTATCTTCTGAATAGCCATTCATCTGCACTCAACCGCTAAAACATCCAAGGCACGCTTCAATTAAATCATTCGGCCAATAATTGAAATGATGGGCATTTAAAGGATTGACAGGTCTTAACGGCCATTTAATGAAACAGTAAGCCTGAAATCTTTTTATAGATTGTATCCAAGGCCACCTTATGTTAATCATTCACCATGCATTTATCGACATATATCTCACTCATATTCGATTTGCGCTATCTTTTTATGTATTACGTTCATTATCATTCCTGTGCAGAATTCTTCCGAAGTAACAACTTCAAGCAGAATGGGGAAGAAGTCCAAGAAAACTGCAATTGCATCCGCTTCGCCGGCCACAGGGCAACTCATCATTGATCCAGGAACAAAAAAGAAAGGATTAATATCGGATACTACATGCCTAGGACTCGCCAGAACTACCTGGCAAGGTACCTATAATTTGATTGAAGCCGAAGGGCCAATGATGACAGTAGTATAAGCCTAAGCAGACAGCACTCGCAAATCCGATGCTAATCGGAAGGACTTAGCCAACTCTTTTCTTCATCGGATAGCAGCTCAAGAACAAATCCTCCCATATGCAGACGTGGTGAGATGGGAAATTCAGGAAATCCCAATCACAGAAAGAACCTTCAGCACTAGAGATGGGAGAATTTTCGGTTCTTTTCAAGCTGAAGATTTGAGGCAAATGTATCATTTACCTGTGCCAGAGAAGAAGTATAACAAGGCATTTTTGGAGAAATTCCGAGCTGAGAACGAGACTGAATCCGAACCCATTCGGGATTGGAGACAAAATCCAACAAAACACAAGCACGAGTCTTCGGGTAAGTACTCGGTTGATTCCCTATGCTCTCCTTATTGCTATGTTGGGATAATGATGTGTAGATTGTGGGGATTACATGATTCCGCTAATTTTACCATAGAAATGGTTCCCCTGATGGAAGCGGCATGTAATGGTGAAATCATGGATTGGGCAACTATACTGTCCAATAAGTTAGCAACCGCGGTTCTTGATTTTAGAACCAAGTCCCGCATCACTGAAAGGCTCATTCCCCCATTCTACTATAGCGCCTATATGCTAGACATCCTGTGTTTCAAATCTGAATTTCCTGTGCTTGGATGGAGGTGGATGTCGCAAGACCCCACACCCATTCACATATATCATCAAAAGTTGTGGAAAATCAACTATAAGCACCATTTATACCAAATTTGCAACGGCTTCATGTTGCCCATTCATCATTCTATTTTTAATAAGCCTACCCCTAAGATTTCCTACCAACCAGGGATTGATTTAACATCCATAGGAAGTTGGTTTGGCGAGGAAAAGTTCACTTATATCAGAATTTTTGGTAGTCAAGCCAAACCTCACGTTCTTCCTTTGTACATACCTAATAAACTGCTGGCCAGGGAGATAGCCTATAAGATTATCTCCGATGGAGTTACACAAACTCTAAAGAAAGCTAAGAAGTAGGTATGGCCCTCTTTTCCCTTGAGATGTGGTATCTACACTGTACATGATTTCAAACATGCAGAGAAAGAAGCTGAAAAAATAAAGGCATTAACTCTGGCAACCCTAGTAGGCGATTTGATCCATGCAAAGTCGCCTATAATGCACTCGAATAGGCCAAATTGACCAAGTTTGAGCATAAAGAAGATAGGTTTGAGGACTTGTTCTCATCGGCCGAGTCAATGTACCAATTTAAATCGCTCGCCATAATTGAATACAAAGATGAAGGATTAGTTGAATTCAACAGACTTAGAGAGCAGAGGTTGCAAACTCTACCTCTAGATCTGTTAGCGACGACTCCAACAATGGAATCAAGCGAGCCTGAGCAACGACTTGTTAAAGAACCTCCTGTTACATAAAAGGAATAGGAAGAAGTGCATGAGAAAAGACAAGAGGAGACCGAGGTGAAAGAGCAAGAACAGAGCAGTTTAAATGTAAATGAAAATACTCAGATTGATCCGAAATGGCTCCAGGAATGGCAGCAATTTAATTCAATTATCGGAAATCTTGAATGCTCTAAAGATGACGAGACATCAAAAGAGGTCAATACACAGGAGGCGACCTCAAAGCAGGTTTCAGGTGAAACCAATGACCCACCCAAGTCAAAAGAAGCATAAATAATCCCAAAGGATCCTTCCGACCAGGTTGTTTTGTAGATTGAAGAGATTCCTCCCTTATACGTCTTCTATAGCCCAAGACACAAAGCCGTGGTGAAACGAAAGAGGAAGAGGAGAAGGACTGATCAACCTTCCTTATTCCCAGACCAAACAGTGACAGGCAATGTGCTTTGGAAAGAGGAATTTGACCCCTCTGATGATTTGACAAAACTATCACAATATGCTGGAGCTTATTCGGCGGCGACAATAGACAAGGCATCAGAGGTGAGCAGTTTATTGAAGAAAAAAGACCAGGACATCTTTTCTCTACAAGCACAACTATCAGAGGCATAGAAAAAGGCCGAGCAGGTAGAACAACAATTGCTAGTACAACAACAAATAAATAATCAGTTGGCTAAACAATTGCAGGAAGAGAAACAGAGAATTGACGAAAGCGCAGTCCAAAAGCAGAAGCAACTATTGGAGGCATTGGCGCAACTAAGAGCATCAAATGAACAAATGCTGAAGTCCAAAGATGAGTAGATTGCTCAATTATCAACCCAGCTAGAGCAAACGAAGAAGCTTCCACAGATAAATGAATTCAAAATAGAGGCATTTCAGATAAACAAGGGATTGTTTAATCAGATGAAGCTTTTATGTCAGCAAATCACCCAGGCGGAAGCATTATGTGATTTAACCACATCCATAAGTGAAAAAGTATAAAAGGCTAGAACAGACTTGGATCAAGCCGAAGAGACATTGACCAATTTTCTTGAATGGCAAGATACCGATCAAGGACAGGAGGCTAATTTACCAAGAATTCTAGAATCACATAAAGAAATATTATTTACAGAATGGCAATCTCGGTTAATGAAGGCAGAAAGAGCAATATCAAGATGCAAAACAACCACTAGTAATTTGGTTGAATTGGTTAATAATACTCTTTACTTGTCTAACATGATTTCTCAATGTACTCCAGGCAAATTAATAGAAGCGAAAATATTGGAGCAGTCATGTTACCCGGAACTAGAAAAAAATGGAAGGTTAATCGTAGGAATTAACAGTTTGACATGGGACACCTATTGGTTCTTTTTAGTCAAGCCGCATAGCCAGAGAGCCACCCTCAAATGCCTTACAAATGTGATCGGGTATATTATCCCCGATATTCAAGATGCCACCTATGCCGCCCAACTCAATTCTCGCCTCAACAGACCACCCGAAGTGGAGCCAATGCTTGCGATAAGTCAACTCAATTTTAAAGGCAAATAGCCTGAATGAAGATTCATGCCGCCGACTGCCAAATCGCTGCGAAGGAGATAGCTATCATCAATTGATACCAATTAAGTAGGATTTTTAGTTTCATAGATATTTAGTTTAGTGTAGTATTTATAGACCCTTTCATGCATTTAGAAAGGGTCATAAAGTTTTGTATATGACTTAAACCGTGAAGTTGCACTATTTGTACTTCAGGGATATTCTTTTATAAAACTAGACCAATCATTCTAATTTTGATAAGGAAGCTTTTATGCAAATGTGCACTACTGTCTTTCTTTGAAAGTATTTCTGCATTGAAGGAAGAATTTCAAATAGCGATTGATATTGGGATTGATTAGCAGCTCATATGGTACTATTATCTATGTCTGAACTCATTCTTTTTATATGAATTGTCATTTGATCGCTCTTGCTATTATCAGATATATATATGTGTTTTAACAACATTCTTTGTTCATTCCACTATTGGCTGTTTATAATATGCTTTTCTTCTAATCATGTATGTATCGATGATATAAACGATAAGTGCAGTAAACTTGTGTTAAATCACTTTGTTTAACTATTTAAATGAAGTAATCTTTGAATGAATAAATGTCTATGTTTATTTGATAGAGTCATCTATATTCCTGTCAATAGACAAAGATCATCAAACGCTTCATTTCCAAAGAATAATTGTTCCCGGGATTAGTATTAGTTCTTTTATTTTGTTGATAGATTAAGTTATTCGCCTATCATTACATTAGATAACCAATCGCTCATCCACCCCTTCTATTCATTATTGGGAAACTGGTCCCATTATATCCTGTCGAAGCCACCATCCCAAATGGAAAAGGAGCTGTATTAAGGTTCGAACCGGGTGGTTATCCCCCAATGTTGATACAATGATTTTCGGGGCATCAACACAACCCGAAGTCGCTCTTGATCTAGTCTGCCAAATTCTTCTCATGTGATTTCCCCACAAAAGCATCTACAGGGTTCACACCCTGATAATGCAACAAGATTGTTTAGTGGATCAACATGTTGGTAATTGGAATGACCCTCCAAACCAAAGGCACCATCGTGAACCAAAATCAATAATTGATGCACACAGATAGTGTTAATGGTGTTGCAACTAAAATGTGGCAACCACAACATGTTGAGTAACCCCGCACTCCCAATTATGACTGCCCACTTCATTGGCTCAAGTCGTGTAACATCTGACTCCTCATAGTAGACCTTCTTCAAATATTTTCTCAATTCAAACTATTGGAGCTTTATGTGATCACCTAGGTCCTAGTCCTCCATTTTTAAAAATAGTATGCAGGCCAAGAAATTCCCTTCAAAAGGTACCTCCATCAATAGCAATGGTGTAGAGACCTGGAAATTTGCCAAATTTGAGTCCTTAGTCACTTTGGATTTCGATTTCCTACGGGGTACATAATGTGGTAGCCGAGTAATCGACACTCCTTCGTTAGCATCAATCTCTTCAACCCCCATATTTAACTCTTCCTCATCTAAGTCCAAGGGATTCCTCAGTTTCTTACTCCTATCCATCCAACGCTTTTGTCTAACATTCATTGGTTTTTTGCACAGAAATTGCTACATTGGCACTTACAGTGGCTTATTTTTCTCCTTATCTCATGCTGGAGAGGAAGAGGGTTTAGGCCTTAGCAACCTACGTGTTGTGGTAGACATGGGTTGTGTTGTAGTCATTCTCTTCCATAATATTTCCCTCTGCCACTCAATTAAATTTATGTCCCACCCAAATCCTTAATGTGAAAACTACTCTTGAATCTCTTTCCAATCCCCTCTAGACATGCAACAACTGTTTTCATGCAAATTAGGGTGAAAACACTCAAATAAATTTTGATGGAAGAAAAGTGTTTGAATGTGGAGCAGAATGCTATATTTGTAACCCATTTTGAACTCAAATACATCTGTTCCCTCGAGATATCCTTCACTAATGTGCTTTTTGCAGCATATTTCCAAACATATGCTCCTTAAATGCTCTCCCCCCACTCCCTTTAATGGAAAAATAGCCATTCAATCATCTATAGTGCTTCCAATGGTCACTTTTTGGCCAGGCTGTGTAGGACTCACTATGCTAGTGCAACTCCTTCATTGCATCTCCCCTTTATGCCTTTCCTCTATTCATCGTGCAACCCATTCACTTCACCAAACTATCCTTCTGGAAGTGTAGTTTATAGTCCCACACTTCCTTGCAACTGCCTAAAGTACTAAGACTATCCTACATTCACATAGTCATTGCATAGGGGTGGGAGAGACCCTATACAACCGTAACCATCTCCCACTGATTTTTCCTGGAAACAGTTCTCCATTCAGCTTCCCAAGCTCAACTGCACCTTCATCCGTATTCTCCTTGATGATATATAGTCCCAACCAATACATCTGAAAATTTCTTGGATACTTCATGAACTTAGAAAGACTAAATATCCACTTTTAATGTGTGTTGCTTAATGTGGTGATCATGCCACACATTTTCGCGAGCCTTCTGCACCTGCTGATGAAAACCTGCCAAGAAGAAATATTCTTCTAACTCAAGTATCTGCGTGAGGTGTTCTTCCATGGTATCCCAATTTTCCATCTATGTGACTGCAAAAATCCTCAAACTAGGCATGATGTACTACATTGGCATCACTGCCTCTTGTCCATAAACTAGCCTAAATAGTGTATGCCCATTAATTTCTTATGGGTAGTTCTATATGCCCAAAGAACAACTAGTATGCGCACATCCCAATAATTTCTATTCGCATTACAAATCTTCATTATAGCACTTTCTAGAATTTTATTAAATGCTTCCACTGTATCATTTTCTTGTGGGTGATACGACATGCTTTTCTGATGATACATCTGGAATTCTTAAAGCATAGCAACAATAGTTTCATTTAGGAAGTGAAAACCCTTGTTTCTCATCAAAATATTAGGACAACCAAACCAAGAGAAAATTTATTCAGATATGAACTTCGTAGCTGTAGCCATGCTATTATCCTTCATGGGTTGTGCCTCATCCTACCTGGTCAAGTATTCTATTGCAATTATCATGTATCTTTCTCCTATATACTTTACTAGTGATTGAATAGGTCCTACAAAATCTATGGCCCATTTATCGAATTCTTGTAATGAAACATGTGGGTTCAGAGGAAATTCATCCCTTCATGATGGCTTCCTGGTCCTCTGAAAGACGTAGCATGCTTTACAATATTGCTTGGAATCCTTGTGCACAATTGGCCACCATAGCCCATCTCGTGGGAGCTTCTATGGAGTTGCTCTTCCCACATGATGTCCTTTAGTAACTCCTCCATGTGCTTTAGCAAGGATACTTTGTCATTCATAATCTGGGACATACCTATGCAGAACTTCATCTGAGCCCATTTTATGTAGGTGTCCTGCAATGATAGAAAAATATGCAACCTTGACAACCAATTCTTTCTTCTGTTGTGTCATATACCCTTCAATAGTTGTAGTCGTAAACAATAATTTGATTATTTCTACAAAATGTTCATCTATGACGTGCACAACAAAGAGCTATGCATCACACAATCCTTCATCAATACTTGTAGGTTCCTCTCCATTCTCAATCCATGTAAGGTGATTCAGTCCAACATTTAATCACCCTAGCTTCACAACTACCTCAAAGTCATATTCATGAAAGAGTAGAAACCATCTACAAATACCCACCCCCCCAACGTAGGTTTCTTGGCTAGGTACTTCAAAGATGAATGGTCTATGTACATTTTGAAGTGCATGCCCAATAAATAATTCCTGAACTTCTGGAGCACATACACCATCACCAATTCTTCAAGCTCCATGGTCGAATAATTCTTCTCTGCTTTAGACAACTTTCTGCTCGTAAATGCAATCGGATGGTCGATATCACCTATGCCTAGTTGGTTTAATACTACTCCTAATGTTATGCCAGATGCATCTACATGTACATGGAATTCTTTCTTCCAATCAGGGAACACCAGAGTGGATGTTGTAACCATATTTTCCTTCATTACGTCTAATATTTTCTAGCAAGCACCATCCCAGTAGAACGTTGCATCCTTCTTCCATAATTTTTCCATGAGCACAGTGATCTGCGCATATTTTTTGATGAACTTCCTTTAATATCTTCTATGGACCTATTGGAAATACTGAGGGGGGTTGAATCCGTATTTCTTTTTCAACTATTATTTTACTAGTTAAAACATTTTTATTCATAACACAAGATGAACAACAAGTATCAATGCTTTTATTAACATAATCTTTGCAATAAAATAGATACAATATATAAATGGTTGCAATCAGTTGCCAAGCACCAAATTGGACTTTTGTGAGGCCCCAACCTTTAGAGCTCCAACTTTGTTTCGCCAAGGCAACAATCTTGGACTTAGGAGCACCAACTCCTAAGTACTTCAATCCTTCTAGTTCCTGAGACACCAGTCCCAAGGACAACAACCCTTCCTACTTCTGAAGCACCAATCCCAAGGACTCCAATCCTTCTTGCTTCTAAGGCATCAACCCCAAGGACTCTAATCCTTCTTCCTTCTGAGGCACCAACCCCAAGGGTTCCGACCCAATCTTGTCAAGGCATGTATGATAGTAATGTTTTGCTCTTAGAACTCTTCTTTACTGAGTTCTATCTATTTATAGCTTTACTGTAGTCTCCATGCCACAACATCAATGACAACCAGTCCTCTTATGAAGGAGTCTTTACAAATCTTTATACTATCCACAAAGAGTCTCCAATAGCCTTCATGACCTCTGATAATGTCTCCACACAGCTTTAGTGAGTCTACTATTAGCTGCACTAAGCTCTAGATAAGAACCAACTTTTTGTTCAAGCATTTATTCTAACTATCACAGTAAATGCTTCAGCATGATTGCTTCTTTGCTAACTGCTTCTCCCTTCAATCAATGTAAAAAAAAACTTTATTTATTGCATCCGAGAATTGTTCTACGGACTCTATTGTGTACCTGCTTAATATTTTCATAGGGTAACATGATTAGCAGAGAAGCTCACCCTTCGAATGCCTCCTATCTTGTTGGTCCTTCAGCTCTTTTTCATTCTACTGGACACTATAGTTGCCTCTATTTCCTCCAACTTTTTCAACAACAACATTTAACTTTCCTTTTTCTCTATTTTTTTATCTTCCTAATACCTTTGATAGTCAGTTTCCTCTTTCCACTAGCTCTTCAACTTCCTCCTCAGTTGTTGTAGTTTCCTCTACCTCACTTGATCCATCGGCTTCCCTCCTCGGTCACTGTAGCTTCCTCTACCTATTCGAATTAGCCAATGCTTCACGGACACAATAATATAAAAGAGAAGGCTGAATTAGAAAGGAAATGATTTTTATTAAACCATATCACAAAGAGCTCCCTTTTTTTCTTTAATAAAATTCGTTCACAGGGCTTTATTGTTAATGCAGAGATTGTACCAATTAGGAGGCCCCACCTACCACGTCACCATCACAATTGCAATCGCCATGGTTTAGGCCTGCTAAATTATCAGAACCTTTATTTATGAATTTTTTCCTTCAAACCCCACACAATACAATTATTTGAAATACACAAGAATATATGGAAAAGCTCGACTGAACGCTTAGGTCTAGACTTCAAATTCATTACACCCACATCTATAATTTCATTGGGTCCATTGTGTAATTGCAATCGGCTATCACAACTTCCATAGGTCATGTATAATTTGAGCCCATAACATCGTTGATGGCTGATGGCCCTGCTGGATGCGATATATTATTAAGCTGTGTTTCAATCGGACCATTGGGTCCAAAACATATATCACAATCGGTGCTTTCAAAGCGGCAAGGCCTTAAGCACTTGTAATATGTCAGATGCGACATAGCATTAATTCATATTGTAGTGTTTAAGTGGGTCTACATGCTTGATCGCAATCAGTGCTTTGCGAGGTCCAATAGGTGGATGAGATATACAATAAAGCATTTCATAATGTTGCAGCAGGTCCACAATGTATGCC
>APFE030801481.1:119822-156551 GCA_000404065.3 Pinus taeda
TATAGCTATGTATATGTATATATATGTTGTAATTTGCAAGTTTTAATGTGGCAAGGCTTAGAGCCCAAATATAACGACAGATATGCAATACACTTAGAACTCGCTTTGAAGCACTTACTCAGACTTCCGTTGTTTATACATCCAGACATATATGTCTCATCGATTCCGAACATATATATCATTTTCAGAGGTTTTGGGTAGTGGCTCGTAGTAGAAGCCACCGATTATAATATTATTGATACATGTATACTCCTCTGATAGTGTATTCCGATATATACACTATTTTCCACCTCCGATAGTGTATTCCAATATATACACTATTTTCTGCCTCCAATAGTGTATATTGCATATGTATATTATATGATGCTCTGCCTATGCCTTTAGCCTTTATGTCTTCTGCATATATATGTATTTTTCTCTTCTTTGGCTCTTTGGCATATATTACTCCTGATATGGCTCCGATAGGTCTGTTTTGCTCCTCTGATAGCTCTCTGATAGCTCTATTTTGGTCCTCTGATAGCTCTTATTTGCTTCTTTGATATGCTAACACCTCTCAGTTCTTCTTGGGCATGTATTACATGTGATGCTCCTCCAATGTGGCTCCTCCTGCTCCATTGTCTTCCTTTAGATTTGCAATGTCTTTCAATGACCTCCTTTGATATGCCTCCTTTGGTAACTCCTATGTTAACAGACTCTTGCTTATGCCTTGGCTATCCTGATGGCCTTGCTCCTATCTCTTCATGGATCTGCTCTGCCTCCCTTTTATGGATCTTCTAGTATCTAGAATATTACCATATTGACATCAATGACAACCTAGGTAAAAAATCTCCCCTTTTGTTATTGATGGAAATATTCTTCTTATCTCTCCCTTTGACATCGATGGAAAAGGAGTGCTATAGGACTCCCCCTATAAAACTGCTTCTGTTCTTCATGAATGGTAGATCTTCATGGGTCTATGACTCCCCCTGTCATAGTTCTCTTCCTTCTACTGGAGATAGAAGGATTGATGCTTTATCATCAATTAGCACATTATTCCCTCTTCATGTCTCAGAACTACTTTATCATGGCTTCAACAATGCTTAAAGATTCTCTACTTCAATGCTTTTAATCAAATTTAAAATAGCCATACACCAAGTGTCCAAGTCCAGGTTTTTATGCTTCAATCCATATTGTTGTCTCCACAGTCAGAATTGAGAGGCCTTCATAGTTCGAATCAAGAGAAAATGCCACTGAAATTTTATTTCTTGTTATTTTTCTTCAGATCTGAGTTCCTTTTTGTTTCTGTGCTTCTCCTTAAGTCACTACCATCTAGTGTTCAACATCATTTCATTTGGATGAAATGGTGAGAGGTTGTGCCTCACTATTGCTATATTTTCTAAGTGACCAATATCATCATAAGTAATATTTGACTGCAAAACATTCTCCTTTCTATGAGCCATTTTTTCCTTGTGTTTTTGTACATATCTCTGCAACTTATTTCTACTAGCAGATTTAGATATCCTATCTGTGACTGTCTTTTAAATTCATTCTTCGGATTCACATCTTCTTGCAACGTTTCAGTTTTGTTATATGTTTCCAGTTGCTTTTACTTCAAACTCCATTCAAGATGTATATGTTTGTTTGAATATTTCCTCTATTAGTGTCCATAATTTATCTGTTCTCACATTAAATCCCCGAGTCAAGGCATTTATCATCTGTAATATTAGCACCATAGTTATTTGCCCTATTTCTCTAGCATTAGATGACTTTCTCTATTGCTCCAAATATTACTTAGTGATTAAGCGGAAAGAATCTTTAACAATAGTCCAAATAATGGTTACAGGATCATGTTCTTCAACGGAGTACTCCTAAGAAATGATCTTTATCAAAGAATGATTGTTAATATATCTCAAAAAGGATTTCATAAGGACCCTTTCTCTAATAGCTTCTGAAATAAAGATCAAGAATCATAGGCTCCCCCCTGACTCTATGCATCATCTCTTTTGGAAGAGTCTTCCCATCAAATTCTTACATTGTCAAAATTCAAGCCAATGACATGTCTTGTTGGTTGGAGATTTCAAGGGACTTTCTGATTGTATTTTCTCCCTTCTTCATACTTGTGCAACTTTCTTCTTTTGCATGGTTCTAGCTTGTGTATGAGCCCAAGTTATGTTACAATCATGTGCCATATGACCAATGTTATGACACTTGAAGCATTCTACATTGTTCATGAATAATAATTCATGATTTCTTCCTGCAAAATTATTTCTTGGTTATTGTTGGGACCATAATATCTATCTTTATGAGATGGTTGGGGATCATAACATCTATCTTTGTGATATGCTTTACAAACCTTTTCCATATGACCAAAGTTTGTACAAGAATAACAATAACCAAAAAATGAACTTTGGTACCTGGGATATGGAGATTTCCTTGATGTACTTCTAAAGCCTTTTTGCCTTGGGATCCTTTGATGATAACCATTGCCTCTCGCATCTTTGACATCATCTACATTTCTTCTTGGAGCAGGATTTCTTCTTGGAGTAGTATTTATTCTTGGAGTATGATTTCTTCTATTATAGCCATGATGTTTCTCCTTGCCTTTGTTGGAACTACGAGCATCACCATTTCTTTTTGGCTTCTTCACATCCCTTTCATTTGAAGAATTATCATTTTTGTTTGAGGATTCACCTACATACCCAAGACCTGATTTATCAAATGGACATCTGTGATAGCTGAGCATGTCATCCAAGACCTGAGAGCTCTTCAAGATTTTGTTCACCCCTTCAACCTTTTTTTTGAGGAAGACAATCTCTTCTTCTAATCTTTCACACCCAATATTCTTCTTAGCAAGTTGTTTCTCAGTTTCTTCCTTGATATGAGTAGCTTCATCTGCTTCTATTTTAAGGGATATGATATCTGAATTCATTTTGAGATTTATTCATCCTTTGCTTTAGTTGACATATCACGGTGTTTCTTTCCTTTCCTACTTCATCAACCTGTCCTTCTATGACTTCCAATGCTTCCATTGTCTTCTCAGTTCCTTGTGCTTGTTTCCTTTCTTCTTGTAGTTGAGGTATGAGAGAAGAGACCTCTACCTTGTACTAACCAATCTCTTCTTCAAGTTTGTTCAAGATCTTGTGCCTTTGTTCAAGTTTACTTGACAAGGTATCTTCCCGTTTCTTTGCTTTGTCTAATTGATTTTTCATGGATATGACTTCTTCATGATGCTTTTTTTTTCTTTGATGAAATTCTTTCTTAAGCTTGGCAAGCTCTTCATCCCTTTCTTGTACTTGATGCTTGAGAAGGTCAACTTTCTCCCTTGTTTTATCTTGGTCACTAGCTAGTGCTATCTTCTTAAGTTCCTCATTTTCATTTTTCAAATTGGTAATCTCTTCCATGGCAGCCATAATTTGAGCGAGGAGATCTTCTACAAAATCTTTTTCATTCTCTTCATCTTCTAGGTCTGCTTTAGCCTTGATGTCATCATTCTCATTTTCAGCTTCTATGATCGGTTCTGGATTTCCTTCGTGATTTCCATCATCTTCTTGACTGATGGTCATGGTCAATGCTCCTTTTGAGTGAAGGTCATGATGTTTGTCCCATATACCCTTTGCTGAGGAATATTTTCCTAGATTGTTCTTTACAGAATCAGGTAGCCCATTCAATATTTCCTTCATTGCATTTGCATTATACTCTTTGGATTCTCCATCTATCCCACTATCACGAATCACTGATTTCCAGATTTGAATGCCTTGAGTCTATAAGAAATTCCTCATTCTTGCTTCCCATATATTAAAGTTCCCATTGAACCATGGAGTCTCCTCAAATTGATTGTCTTCTATTTTAGTAGTAGAGGGAAACACATCCTTAATAGGATTGGAAACTTTCTTCCTTGACTTTGCCATTTGTGTTCTAAGGATCAACCTTCAAGCTTTTAAGCTTTGAATGAAGGTACTTGCTATGATGCCAATTTTTGGAAATACTCAGAGGGAGGGTGAATCAATATTTCTTTTTCAACTATTATTTTACCAATTAAAACATTTATAAATGGTTGCAATCAATTTGCAAGCACCAACTTGGACTTTTGTGAGGCTCCAACCTCTAGAGCTCCAACTCGGTTTCGCCAAGGCAACAATCTTGGACTTAGGAGCACCAAGTCCTAAGGACTTCAGTCCTTCCAGTTCCTGAGACACTGGTCCCAAAGGACACCAATCCTTCCTACTTTTGAGGCACCAATCCCAAGGACTCCAATCCTTCTTACTTCTAAGGCATCAACCCCAAGGACTCCAATCCTTCTTACTTCTAAGGCACCAACCCTAAGGGTTCCAACCCAATCTTGTCAACACATGTTTTATAGTAATGTTTTGCTCTCAGAACTCAACATTTCTGAGTTCTATCTATTTACAGCTTCACTGTAGTCTCCATGCTACAACATCAATGCCAACGAGTCTTCTTATAAAGGAGTCTTTACAACTCTTCATACTATCCACACAAAGTCTCCAATAGCCTTCATGACCTCTGATAATGTCTCCACATAGATTTAGTGAGTATACTATTAGCTGCACTAAGCTTTGCATAAGAACCAACTTTCTATTCAAGCATCTGCTCTTACGGTCAAAGTAAATGCTTCAGCATGACTACTTCTCTACTGACTACTTCTCCCTTCAAACAATGTCAGCTAAAACTTTATTTATTACATCCCAGAATTGTTCTACAGACTGCATTATGTACCTAATTAATTCTTTCACAAGGTAACATGATTATAGAGAATCTCACCCTTCGAATGCCTCCTATCCTGTTGGTCCTTCGGCCCTTTTCTTTTCGGCTGGACACTATAGCTGCCTCTCTTTCCTCTAGCTTTTTTAACAACAACATTCAACTTTAATTGTTCTCTATTTTTGTATCTTCTTGATGCCTCTGACCATTGGTTTCCTCTTTCCACTGGCTCTTCAGCTTCCTCCTCAGTCATTGTAGTTTCCTCTACCTCGCTTGATCCTTCGACTTCCCTCATCAGTCACTATAGTTTCCTCTGCCTATTCGGATTAGCCAATGCTTCACAAACACATTAATATAGAAGAGAAGGCCGAATTACAAAGGAAATGATGTTTATCAAACCATATCAAAGAGAGGTCCCTTTTTTTCTTTAATAATGTTCATACATAGGGCTTTACTGTTAACGGAGAGATTGTACCAATCGGGAGGTCCCACCTGCCACGTCACCATCGCAATCACAATTGCCATCATTTAGGCCTGCTAAACTATCATAACTGTTATTTATGCATTTTGGCCTTCAAACCCTGTGTAATACAATTATTTGAAATAAACAGGAATATATGGAAAAAACCGATAGAATTCTTAACTCTGAACTTCAAATTCATTGCATCCACATCTATAACTTCATCGAGTCCGCTGTGTAATCGTAATCGGCAGTTACAACTTCCATAGGTCCTGTATAAGTTGAGCCCATAACATCGTTGATGGCCGATGGCCCTGTTGGACATGATATAGTATTAAGTTGTGTTTTAATTAGACCATTGGGTCTACAACATATATCGCAATTGATGCTTTCAAAGCAGCAAGGCCTTAAGCACTTGCAATATGTCAGATGTGACATAACATTAAGTCATATTTTAGTGTTTAAGTGGGCCTACATGCTTTATCACAATCGGCACTTTGTGAGGTCCGATAGGTAGATGCGATATACAATAAAGCATTTCATAATGTTGTAGAGGGTCTGCAACATATCGCCATTATATATATGTGTGTGTGTGTGTGTGTGTGTGTGTGTCTGTGTGTGTGTGTTGCAATTCGCAAGTTTTAATGCGGCAAGGCTTAGAGCCCAAAAAACTTATGAAAAAACTTAGAACCCTCTTTGAAGCACTTAACTAGACATCCACTGTTTATACACCTTGACATATATGTCTCGTCGGGTCCAGACATATATATCACAGTCAAGGATTTCGGGTAGTGGCTTATAGTAGATCCTGCCGATTATAATATCGTATATATATATATATATATATTATATATATATATAATATATATATTATATATATATGCTGCCTTCGATAGTGTATTCTGATATATACACTATTTTCCCCCTTCGATATTGTATATTGCATATGTATATTATATGTTGCTCCACCTCTACCTTTAGCCTTTATGTCTTCTACATATATATGTATTATGCTCTTCTTTTGCTCTTTGGCATATATTACTCCCAATATGGCTCTGGTAGCTTCGACAGCTTTGATAGCTCTATTTTCCTCCTCTGCTAGCTCTCTAATAGCTTCGTTTTGCTCATCTGATAGCTCTCTAATCACTTTTTTTTCCTCCTTCGATAGCTCTTCTTTGCTCCTCCAATATGCTAACTCCTTTCGGTTCTTCCTGGGCATGTATTACATGCGATGCTCCTCCGATGTGGCTCCTCTTACTCCAATGTCTTCCTTTGGCTTTGCAATGTCTTTCAATGACCTCCTTTGATATGCCTCCTTTGTTAAATCCTCT
The DNA here is from genome assembly GCA_000404065.3 of Pinus taeda. Lineage (NCBI taxonomy): Eukaryota > Viridiplantae > Streptophyta > Pinopsida > Pinales > Pinaceae > Pinus > Pinus taeda. Next base: position 126,312 of record APFE030801481.1, read on the forward strand.
GTTAATAGACTCTTGCTTATGGCTTGGCTATACTGATGGCCTTACTCTTGTCTCTTCATGGATCTGCTCTGCTTCCCCTTCATGGATCATCTAGTATCTAGAATATTGCCATATTGACATCAATGAAAACCTAGGTTAGCAGGCCCAATGTTGCACACAATTTATTTACATTCCTCAGAGGCTCTAAATTGATAATCACTACAATTTTGGTAGGGTCCACCATCAACCCCTGCTTACAAACAACGTGGCCCAAGAGTATCCCAAATGGCATGCCAAAGATGAACTTCTTCAAATTAAGGAATATCTTATACTTCCTACAAGTATCTAGCATTAGGTGAACACTTGAAATGTGCCTTTTCACTAGCTAAAACACTGTCCAATAATCAAAGTAAACCTCCAAAAACTGATGAATAAATTCTTTAAAATCTACGACTACCACCCTAGAAAAAATTGCAGGGGCATTCTTAAGTCTAAAGGCCATATCTATATACTAAAAAGAGCCGCATTTTGTAGTGAAGGTAGTCTTACTTCAGTCTTCTGGCGTGATCTTAATCTGGTGATACCCTAAGAAACCATCTCTAAATGAGTAGGCTTCTTGACCTCTAGTGTTTTCCAAGACTTCATCTGTGAATGACGTAGGGAAAGGATCATGTACACAAGAATCATTAAAATTCCTTAAATATATGCAGATTTGGATTTCACCCTTCATCTTCTTTTCCTAAACCACCATAGGACTAACACAGTCTGATTCCTCTACAACCTCAATAATCCCAGCTACAAGCACCTTATCCAACTCTTCGTGAACTTTTTTATTTGTTCTTAGGATTCAACTAGTATCAACATTACTTTACCAGCTTCACATTTGGCTTTAGATTGATCTTCGTAACACCGATATCACCTACTATCCCCTTCATATAAGAGAACTTTGTTGGAAACAAGTCCTGATAGTCTCGTAGTAAATCCATGACTTTGTCAACTGCATTCTCATCCCAGTAATCACCTGTATTTGTGAACTTTGGTTGTGCTTCTAAATCAATGTTCACTTGCCTAGTTTTTAATGGCTTTGAAATGTCAGGGACTTCTACCTTAGGCCTGACAAATTCGTGATGTCCCTTTGACTCAGGAATACTGATATTTCTGGAATCTTCTTAACCTTCTTCTACGGTAACATTATAGCATTCCAGAGCATGGTGTAGCTGTGTACTCGAGTCTGGTTGTACCCATTTGACAAGTTCTAAAGACATTTGAATATTACAGCCTTGATCCCCTATAATGCTTCATCAATACACTCAAATCCATCCTCAAAACTAAATGTTAACAGAAAAATTTCTTTCAGAACATCACACTCCATGGTTCTATGTCGTAGCTATGTTTTTAAATACTTGGGATAGTATCCAAAGTGTGGCAAAATATGTGTACCCATTCCAACTATGGTTCCTCTCCCCATGCTTTTGTCCACTAAGCCAGATGTTCGCATGGATCATCCTTTTCGGTATATTTTTCCGCAATGCAGGTATTGGCATATCCAAATTGTAGCTTCATTATCCTTCAATACTCCTTTCAATCTACAAAATTGTTCTTATGTGTACCCCACAATCTGGTCAACGTAGTGCTCAACACAATGTCTAGTCCATGGAACCGATGTTCCTACTGTACATCCCTTTCAAATTTATCTAGAAATAAATTTACATATTCTATGTTGTCATTACACAATAAATTGTGCACCTCAGTATATATACACTGAAGTGACTTAGTAAGCCTATTTCATCGCAATGTCAATACTTCATTCAATCTATTCTACTAGTGCTCAAGCTCCTCATCATTATCTAATTTTTAAGAGCTTTCATTCTCCTAAGTAATCCTCCCATTTTCCGTAGGGTTGATCCAATCCTTATCCTGCACAATAAGCTTATAAATCGTCTTTATATCATCCTCCTCATAGTAATCTCAGACTGGTTCAATATATCACACAGGCTCGGCTCAATCCAATGGAACAATTAACCTCAGTTCTTTCATCTCAAACACCATGTTGCGCTTCTTCAGGTTGATAAGTGCATTCATATTAAATTCCCAATCAATTCCAAATAGCGTCAGGTAGGATCGTTGTCATCCACTATTTTGATTACTTCAAAATAAACTATAGTGCATGCCCCTTCAATATCGACAATTACCCCATGTAGGTGTTGTCTAGTTAATTTAAAATCTTAAATTGCTCTACATAAATTATCAATCAGGGTATCGTAGACTGATGATGTGTGGTGCACCATATGTGCTTAGATAACCTTTTCCTTACTTCGTTGTTTTATATATTTTATTTTGTTTTGGGGTTTTGTTTTTGTTGGTTTCCTAAAGTGTCTAATGCAAATGGAAATCCTATTCTAAGGACTTAAGAATACTTTTAAAGGTCAAGTATGGGTAGAGATTTCAAGACAAGGTTTGTGTCCCTAATGGTAACTTCCAAAACTTAGCACTTCAAAATATCTCAAAACATGCTATTGATCAAATCAGTACTTGAACAAAAGTGTAAATATGCAGCTACTTAAATCAAACAAAAGATGAAATATTGATCATGAAATCACTGTCTCTGCTGCTTGTCTAAATACGGAAATAAAATTTAAGTTATTGTACTCAAACAAATCAAAAACTGCAAACTAATAAAAGTAAAATCAAATCACATCATTCAGAGTTCGATTCCTTGCTAGTTAGTCTCGCTATGGCTTCCAGAGATAATCATCAATGATATGAGCAATCTGATATATAATTGCAGAAAAGTAAAACTAAAATCAAATCACAACATTCATAATCTGATTCCTCGCTATGGCTTTCGAAGGTAACCGTCAATGAAATGAGAAATCCAATATCTAATTGTAGAAAAGTAAACTAAAATCAGATCACAACATTCATATTTTTATCCCTCTCCAATTAGTCTAGCTATGGCTTTCAGAGGTAACTGTCAATGAAATGAACAATCCAATATCTAATTGTAGAAAAGTAAACTAAAATAAAATCACAACATTCATATTTCGATCCCTCGCAGTTAGTCTAGCTATGGCTTTCGGAGGTAACCATCAATGAAATGAGCAATCCAATATCTAATTGTAGAAAAGTAAACTAAAATCAAATCACAACATTCATAATTCTATCCCTTGCCAGTTAGTCTAGCTATGGCTTTTGGAGGTAACTTCCAATGAAATGAGTGAGATGATATCTAAACTAACTAACAAAGCAAATGAATAAGACTAAAATCAAAACATAACTGAAATTGAAAAGCTAAAAAAACAAATTCAGCAAAGGCAAATCTCACGTCACTATTTGATGCAAAAACATGTAAAGAAAAAGTAATCTACAATCAATCGGTTAAACACACTTACATGAATTAAAATTGCATGAATGAAAAATCTAATCTATCAAATTTGAAAGCAATCAAATGACATAATGAAATCAAAGCAAAATTACAAAATGAAATCTACCCTACCTTACATTTTAATATGCTCCATGACATCTACTTTACATCTCCTTCCATGTTGAGAACATCAAATCTTTATTCAAATTCTTCAAAATCACAAAGTACAACAAAGCTCTCCAAAGCTTTCCAAAGCCATCTCATAAGCTAACAAGCTTAAGAACTAACAAGCTAAGACTTAAGAACTAACAAATGAAGGAGAGAGATCTCCTATTTATACAAAAAGATGAGAAGCCATCTCATTAATGAGAGTCCATGAATCTCTCCCTCTACCTCTAGAGTCCTAATCAAAATATGAACTAATAACACATAGGTCTTCTTAGAGTTACAATATAATTAGGAGATGTGACATATATCCTCATGATCCCATGATTCTTTCCACTCAAATTCAAATTTGGCCTTAGAGTGCCACATGTTAGCCTCCTGCTGCAGCAGGTTACTCATCTTTCATGACTGACATTTTTACATGCCAAATATGTCATCCTTTGCATGTTGCAATGTTCCATATTTACTACAAAGGCCAAAGAAGGAGGCCATGAGAGTGTGCTAGTATAAATGCCACTACTGTGTTCCAATTTTGATGTGCTATTCCGTTTTTGAAGAATTTTCAGTTAAAGGGAGGTCCAAACAGTTCAATCTTGGTCTCCCTAGGTTTCAATTTCTTGTTTTAGAATGTAGAGAATGAACATCTGACCAAATAGCTTAATCTTGGTAGATTCTTAGACAAGTAGAGAATTAATGAGCTCAACTGCTTAATATGGGCCCTTGGAAGAAATAAGGGTAGTTTTTAGATAGGAGGACAGAAAAAGAAAAAGTTGAAAAGCTGGGTCTGCAAGTCTAAGTGCACCCAAACCAAAAAGAAGAAAAAATGCTAGGTAAGTAGGCTGGGTAGGTAGTTTTGAGGTTGCGGAATGTTGACTTGTGATCAATTTCATGTTTTCAAGTGTCATATCTATTCAAGTCACAAATGTTAGGCAATTTCCATTTGAAGGACTTCAAGCGAGGCATGACTAACCTCCCCCTTCTTCCTTATTCCCTAAATCACTCACTAACTCGCCTAAAAGAGGTCAAGATCTGATTGATATCTCTTAGTTTCATCATTTTCATATCATGTTGCCTTGGTAAAGATCTTCTTTACTCAAGGAATGTTCATTCCCTTTATGAATCATGTTCCCCCTAATAGCCTAAGATTCACATACTTAGTGCTTTCTTACCACTTATCATATTAACTACTAATTTTACTATGTAGATCCCTATCTATCTCCCTTTCCCCTATTAAAACTATGTTAATAACTCCCCTATATACTTATTCCCTTCCCCTGGTTGAAATATAACCATAAGTACACTTGGGAATGGCTAAGTTTATTTGAAACTCAGCAAGAACCCTCATTTCCCCCCTCAAACCATTTTCTCATGCATTTTGGACTCCTTTCGATGCACAAAACCCTTCATCACTCCGTAAATCCTTCCTCCAACGCTTTCTGACTCCTCCACAAAGAATAAAATCCTCCCAAGTACCTTTAAAATCCTTCCAAGGCATCAAAAATCCCTTTTTTGGCTATCGGATCCCCTTCGATGTGATATCGCAATCGGGAGGGGATTCATGTATTAAACAACTGTTAGGTAAAGTTGACTCGGGATAGAGTCAAAAGTTGACCAGGTTAAATAGTGATGGTTTTGGGGCACATGGTATTGTGCACCCATGGTATTCTGCCCGTGGTAATATATGTAATGGAGCCTATAAAAGGCTGGAAGGACTTCATTGTAATGCAAGGGCCTGGAGGTGAGCGGTGAAGGCTCACTTGGCCGTATTGGCTAGGGTTTTGGCCAAGGATAATGAATGATTTATTATGATTTGGTTTTTCCCCAGATTTGGGGTTTTCGAGATAAACATGTGTGTTTATGTGTTTATGGTTGCTGGTGGTTATTTTTATATTTGTTTCTTTGAATAATTCTCCATAATTAATTTATGTTCTTGGGTAAATTTCTTAACAATTGGTATCAGACCCATGGTTGAGGGTTTGGGCTTCCAATGTACACCTTTAGTGAAGGATTTATTTTAGCCCAATGGAAATGGTATTGCAAAGAGCAGTCTTGTAACAGAGCCATGGCTGATTTCATTCAAGGAGTAGAGCAACTTCGTTTCTGATTTGAAGGAATCAGAGAGGAAAGCATTGCAGGAGTTGAAATGCCAGATCAAGGAAGTAATCACGAAAAATGAATTCAGCGAGCATGAAAATGAGAAATCCGATGGGATCAAGAATTGAACCCGTCACCTATTGAGAGAGGATGGATCAAAATCACAGCAACAATAAAGAAAAAATAAAAAAAATTAATGAAGTCAAAATTATTACATGTAAATGGGCATACTACTGTAAGACTTGGTAAGGCATGTGTACCCCTCGGTGATCACTGGAAAAGTTTGGGTTAGACCTAGGTGATAGGGGGGATGTCGGGTTAACAATACCCGGCAAAAACTCTGAGGGGGGTAAGAGCTAGAGTGAGCGACATTGTCTCACTTAGCAGGTTTGGCTGGAGTTAGTCAAGGAACCCCAAGTCAAGTTTAAGGGGGGAATTGTTAGGTAAACTTGACTCGGGATAGAGTCAAAAGTTGACCAGGTTAAATAGTGATGGTTTTGGGGCACATGGTATTGTGCACCCATGGTATTCTGCCCGTGGTAATATATGTAATGGAGCCTATAAAAGGCTGGAAGGACTTCATTGTAATGCAAGGGCCTGGAGGTGAGCGGTGAAAGCTCACTTGGCCGTATTGGCTAGGGTTTTGGCCAAGTATAATGAAATTAATTATGATTTGGTTTTTCCCCGGATTTGGGGTTTTCGAGATAAACATGTGTGTTTATGTGTTTATGGTTGCTGGTGGTTATTTTTATATTTGTTTCTCTGAATAATTCTCCGTAATTAATTTATGTTCTTGGGTAAATTTCTTAACAACAGTGCATAAAGTGTACCCCCGATTGGTTTGGCCGATAGCGATATCGCCGATCGGCATATCACTATGACAAAACAAAGCATGCATGCGTGCCACCAATATGGTCATCGCCGATGGTCTATTGTTGATCGCATATCGGCAATCGGCATTTCATGAATCCACACCATATATATATGGGCCCCGTCTCTTATCTTGCTGCGTCACCCTGCCACCTCACCACTTCCTGCCGTGTCACCCTGCCACCTCACCCCTTCCTACTTGTGTTGGCCTACCATCGTACTACCACGTCACCCAGCTGATGTCATCTGCCATACCGCTGACATCATGCTGACATCACCCGCTGAAAAAATGCGCAAGTGCGAAATCGAAACTTCGGAAGCCTGGAATGAAAAACAGAGGCAGTTTTCGATGGAAATAGGCCGAAATGGGGAATATTTTTGTTCAACAGTCATTTTTGCACCGAAAAGGGCAGAAAAGGGCCGATTTAACAGTTCTAGCATGTCAATAGAGAGAGAGAGCCCCGATTAAGGCATTAAAGAGTATCAGAAGCAGAAAGAGACCAAAACTCATGTCAAAGTGTATCAATGTTGCGGCAAAGTGTATCAGTGAAGATCTATCAGCAGCCCGAAGCAGGAAAACATTAAAGATTTCTCTAGCAAAGTCAATAAAACAATAGATGCCATTTAAAAGATTTCAAATCACAGTTACTGCACATCAAAGTCACATGAGATCAGTGGACCAAAGCTCAAAGCATAGTTATTGTAGAAGCACTGCACCAAGCCACCGAGGACACCATATTAACTCATTTTGATCCAGCTGCCCTTGGCACAGCTCAAAGGATATCTACTCACATTTAATTTCAGCACAAGTTTAGGTTTAAAAAGATTTTTCCCACAGACATGTTTAGGTCAGTTGTAATAAATATTTTTGGATATTTACCCTATATATACAACCCTAAACAATGTAATGGTGGTGGGAGTTGGATGATTGATTAACTCCAAGAGAGAATCACTCTATATATCTGATATTTTCTATGATCAAAGACTGCTTACAAGTTTGGAGAACGGACTGTTTTCTGTGTTTAATGGTGAAACAGTGACTGTGGAATTCTTGTGCTGTTACATGACTCAATAAGTGCTTCTTACCTCCTCTGTTTTCCATTATTAAATCACCATCTAAACAGTAGAAATAAAGATTACCTTAGAACTTATTTAACTGCACTCTATGCTCAATTTCTGCCGTTTCTTTATGTTTTCATCTATTTTAGGCATAAATATGGATTCTGCATGGCTCATATTTGCCCTAACTCACCATGTATGACAGTTATCCGGGGATTCTTAACTGCCCCTAGATAGAGCTCATTAGCCTTCCCTCTGTTAAGCTAAGTGAGAGATTCTTAATTGCCTCTCATTCCTTATAATTTCATTTCATCTCTTTAGCTTGAAGGTTGCTTTATGTGCAGCTACCTTGCTCTATATTCCTATTGTGACCAGGAAACGCAACAACAGTCCTACTCCATGATTCCATGCCCAATGGTTTGAAACTTATCACACTATGCATTGCCTCTCTACTTGAAAGCATCTTACTTCCATCCAAACACCACCCAAACACAAAAAAAACCCCTTTGAACTCAATAACTAGCCTAAAATCATCATCAACAAAGCTAAATCATTAAGAGAGAGCCCTCTCTGATTACAAGTGGGCTAGAACTTGCAATCCAAAGATTGGTTTGTGGTTACCTCGGTCGTATCCCTTCAGGAGCTTAGGGACAACCTGAGTGTTAACATAATGGCGACTCCACTGGGGAACTTCCTCAGATAATCTCACAAACCAGTATGAAGCTCCGCAGAGGAAGAATCTGAATTTAAAAAAAACAAAAACTTTTGTTTAACCTGTATTAAAATCCCCAAAAAACAAGTTAGAAGCTGGCTTCCAAAAAGAAATCACATTATACAAGATCAAATCCATACCCAAAAACCCCGGCTGTTTTTGATAATCCCAATATAATCCCTAAGATCCTTAGAAAACAAAAGCAACAAGAAGGTTTGACTGCTTCTAGTCTTGAAACAGTTCAGCCTAGTGGTTTTTCAACCCCTGTCAAACTTTTATTCCGTTCAAACCCTACTTCCCCTTGTTCGTCATCTACTTCTCTAAACACTGTTTTCACACCTCCATTCACTACACATACCACCGCTTCTACTCATATTATTCCACTTATCCCTGTTGTTCCACTTATCCCTGTTAATATGGCTAATAGATATGCACCTTTATAGCTGCCTGCTAATCCCGGGGCTATGCCTCGGGATTACCAGACTAAAATAACTTATTTTGATGGCACAAATGCCTGCACAACCCTTCAGCACACAAAGAAAATGGAGGGCTACTTTGAGAGTTACGAGATTGATGATGATAGTGTGAGAATGAAAATTTTTGTCCAAAGTTTGACTGGTGATGTCAGGACTTGGTTTAGAGCACTCCCAGCCAATTCCATAATAGAACTGGAAGCCTTATATCAGTCATTTATCAACGGATGGGAGAAAAAGAAAGACCCCTTGCACATACTATCTGAGTATGACACCATCAAAAGAGGCCCTTAGGAGACTGTCTTGGACTACTGTGCAAGATTTAGCAATGTTTATAATGCAATACCATAGAACTTAAGAGCCCCACCTGATCTTGCTTTGTACAAATTCCCTGATGGTTTTGATACTGAAATGGATTATCAGTTAAGGGAAAGAGCCCCTCAAAGCCTTGCAGAGATGCAAAATGTTGCTGTTAGTGTGGAGGCAAACCTAATTGCCAAAAGAAATAGAGCTAGAACTGAGAGAAGAAATACCTTTAAGGAAGAACCCTCAGCCTTAGACCAGAAACTAGATGCTATTATCAGTGGCGTGCACAGGCTAGGAGACAGAGTAGAGAGTGTTGAGAGGAAATCATCATGGGAAGGACAACAGCCCAACACCATAAGGAACCCAAATTTCAGGAAAGCTTAGAACACAAATGCTGCAAGGGCTAGTCTCGACCATGATATTAGGCCTCCTTTCCAAGAAAACTATGCAGAGGCATCCAATTCTAGTGAGCCCACAGAAGAGACTCGCATGAACTTGATAGATTCGAAAAATGAGCAGCAAATTTTTCTCACTCAAGAAGGCAAAGACTATCAGGATATAAATCAATTTCAGACTAAGTCGGGAGAGTCTTTTGATTTTAAACAAGGCTATGATTCTGCTATCTATGACGTCCACAAACAATATAAGCTGAGAACAAGAACCATTGATATCCCCGCACCTAGAAAAACAAAGGACAACAAAGAGCCCAACAAGATTAAAGGCAAGGTTATCATAACCGAACCAGCTGATATAACTGTCCCAAACCCGTACCAAGTGACTGTAGGGGACATAACAGACATACAACCTCTTATTGATCAGCCTCTGCCCCCTCCTTCGTTGAAAGAAAATTTGAATAGCAATCCTAAAAATCTTCCCAAGACAGAAAAAGCACAAATGGTCATTCACCATAACGTTGATAATCAAAAGGAAAACACAGAAAGTATTCTTGAAAAGGAGAAATCTGCTACTACTAACACAAATATTCCATTTGAAAAACCATTTAATTTAGAAGCAGAGATTGGAAAACTTAAAATATCCATTCCCCTCTTAGAACTTGCCAAGCATGATGTTTATAGGCAACAAATTCAAAGGTCACTTCAAATGCCAGAGGTTAAGGATGAGGAAAATGTTTTAGATGACACCCCTGAGCTGTTGTTTGGTCCATAAGTTAATGGAAAATTAACATATGGATATGTTCCACCCTTTTATGTCAGTCTGCACATACATGACAAGATCTTGCATAATGCTATGTTTGACTCAGGTGCCTCACACAATCTTATGCCCAAATCTGTAATGGAAAAGCTAAACCTTGATGTCACAAGACCCTACAAAGATCTATAATCCTTTGACTCAATTCAAGTCAAGTGTTTAGGCTTAATTAAAGACCTTTGTGTGTCTTTAGTCCAATTTCCCAATAAGACAATCCTAATGGATGTGGTAATTGCTGACATTCCAACAAAATATGGCATGCTCCTATCAAGATCATGGGGAGCACAACTCCAAGGATCCCTTCAACTCGACCTCTCTTATGCCACTATTTTTGTCTTTGGGCAACCAAAGAGACTGTACAGAGAAACACTCATGAAGTATGTGGTAAGTAGTGAGGAAAAGCCCCAAAACTTTCCAATTTACTCAATCCATTCTGATATGGATTCATTTATTCTTTTTAATGATGACACCAATCCTCCAACTAATGAGAAACCTTTAGCTTTAGAGCTAGAGACATGCATAAATGAAGAATCGGTTGCCCATGCCCATGACTTAGTCACAACAATTAAGGAAACCAACACACCAGAAGAACCTCCTCAAACAGAAATTTTAAATCTATCCAATCCTAAAATAGCTGAAACTCTTAGTACAAACCAAAAGAAAGAAATTGCATGGTATTTAGAGTTTGATGGTTCTGTCAACAAGTTAAGAGCAGGGGCTGGGGTATGGATTCACAATACAAATAACAATCATGCAGAAGGACATGCCTACAGACTAAATTTCAGATGTAAACATGGCAGAGTATGAAGCTCTCCTCCTAGGCCTAAAATTGCTCAAAGTTCTAAGAGATACAAAAGTGTCCATTCTAGGTGACTCCGATTTAATCATACAACAAATGAAAGGTAACTTTGTTACTAATGACAATAGATTGAGGGCCTATAGGACTGCTGCCACAAAAATATTGAATACCTTCACTGAATCCGAGCTTGCAAGATTTCTAGAAACCAAAACATACATGCACACAGCCTAGCCACTTTTGCTAGTACATGCAAGCTTCCCTTTGAGCCAAATCACCACTTTAATACTGAGATAAAACATAGGCCTGCTGTCCTGAACAATGTTAAGAACTGGCAAGTGTTTGAAAATGATGCCCAAATTAAAAATTTCCTCACTCTTGAGGGTGAGTTTTCAAATTTAAACATTGACATAGAGGCCATGGACGATTCCCAACAACAAACAAATGATAATCAGCAAGCTGTGACAACCGCAACAGCAAAACAAATCCTTAACCCAACTGTTTTTGACAATGCAAACATAGAAGAGCTGAAACAAATGCATTTAGAGGAAACAACCAAAGCAGAGGCCGAGTTCATTAATCTAAAGGATAACTTTTTGCCTGCTAGCCTCACTCCATTAGAAGACATGTTTGATGATAATGATATCCCCAAAAAGCCAAAAATGGAGCCTTAAATGCTGTTATAAAAGAACATAACATAGGGACAACAGAGAAGCCCAAAATGATTAAATTGTCCAAAAATTTGCCCCCTGATCAAAAACCAAAGTATGTGGATTTGTTCAAAGAGTTCCAAAATGTATTTTCTTGGAGTTATGAGGACTTGAAGTCCTATGACACCTCAGTGATTCAACATACCATTCCCTTAAAACCAAATCAAAAACCATTCAAACAGAAACTTAGAAGAATTAACCCTATGCTTCTTCCCCTGATTGAGAAGGAAGTGAAGAGAATGTTTGAAGCTGGTATCATAGCACCCATTAGATTTTCTGAATGGGTATCCAATCTGGTCCCCACAAGGAAAAAATTAGGGGAGATCAGACTGTGTGTAGACCTAAGAAATTTAAACCAGGTCTCTTTAAAAGGCCACTATCCTTTGCCTAAAATGGACCACATCCTACAAAGAGTAGTGGGGTCATCTAGAATCTCTTTACTAGATGGATTTTCAAGTTTCAATCAAATACTTGTTCACCCAGATGACCAAGACAAGACAGCCTTTACCACACCCTGGGGAACATTTAAGTATGTTAAAATACTTTTCGGCTTAAAGAACGCCGGTGCTACCTTTCAAAGGGAAATGGATATTGCATTTGCCAAGGAAATCCATGAATTCCTTGTTTTCTATCTCGATGACTTAACCCCTTTCTCCAAATCCGATCAAGAGCACCTCAAACATTTAAGGAAAATCTTCATAACATGCAGGAAATATGGCATTTCCTTGAACCCCAAGAAGTCCTTGTTTTGCCTTGAGGAAGGTAAGTTGCTAGGCCACATCGTCTTAAAAGATGGTATCAGAATTGATCCAGAAAGGATCCAAGCCATCCTTCAAATTCCATACCCAAGAAACATAAAAGAGTTACAAGCATTCCTTGGAAAGAACAATTTCCTAAGACGATTTATCCCAAATTTAGCTGAACTGATAAGATTGTTAAGCAACATGTTAAAAAAGGATGCCAAGGTAAGATGGTCTCTTGAAACCAAGCAGGATTTTGAGAGTATCAAAGCTTCCTTGACTCAAATGCCTATACTTACAAGTCCACAATTTGACAAAGATTTTATCATTTTTTCTTTTGCATCTGAGCACACTATAGCGGTTGTCCTTCTGCAAAAAGATGACCAAGGAAATGAAAATCCAATTGCATTCTTCAGTCGAGCCTTAAGAGATGCACCCTTGAAATACCAAATCATGGAGAAGCAAGCCTATGCCCTTGTTAAAGCCATCAAAGACTTCAGAGTTTATATTCTATATTCACATGTGATTGCCTATGTCCCAAACTCCGTTGTAAAAGACATATTAACTCAAGAGGGACTAGAAGGCAAAAGAGGCAAATGAATTGCCAGTATTCTTGAATATGACATTGAGATAAAACCCACAAAGCTGATAAAAGGACAAGGTTTGGCCAAGCTAATGTTCGAAACAAATTTTCAGGTCTTAGACATTAACCAACTGGACAATGAAACGGAGCTGGCGACTCCACAGATTAGTGAAACCTTTTCACAATCCCCATGGTATGCTGATATTTGTTATGTATTGTTAAACCTGTGTGCTCCCCCAGGGTTGTCCAAAACCAAAAAGAGATTTTTAAAAATGAAAGCATCAAAGTTTTGTGTCTTAGACGGTGCCCTGTTTTGGAGAAATCATGAAGGAATATTGCTAAATTATTTAGCTATAAATGAAACTAACAGCATCATGAAATAATTCCATGCAGGGGACTGTGGAGGGCATCTATATTGGAAGTCCACTGCTGACAAGATTTTAAGGACGGGTTATTATTGGCCCTCTCTATTTGGAGATGTCAAAAAATTTGTTGTTTCATGTCACAAATGCCAAATCTTTGAAGGAAAAAGAAAACTGCTTCCTTTGCCACTTAAGCCCATCTCAACCAAAAAGCATTTTCAACAATGGGGTCTTGACTTCATAGGTGAAATCCATCCCTCTTCTTCAGGCCAGCACAAGTGGATTTTAACATCCACCGACTATTTCACCAAATGGATTGAAGCCATCCCATGTAGGCAAGCCAATGACTCCACTATTATCTGATTCCTTGAGGACAATATCCTTTCTAGATTTGGCTGCCCTGAGAAAATCATCACTGACAATGTTGTTGCCTTCAAATCCAGAAAAATGATCAACTTCTGCCATAAATTTCATATTTCCTTGGGCCACTCTACAACCTACTACCCTCAAGGTAATGGCCTGGCCGAATCATCCAACAAAAGCCTCATCAACATCATAAAGAAAGTGCTGGAAGAAAACAAAAAGAGCTGGCATAGGAAGCTCACAAATGCCCTGTGGGCAGACAAACTTTCAACCAAGAGATCCATTAGGATGAGCCCCCATGAGCTAGTATATGGCATGGAAGCCAAATTTCCTTCATCTTTGGGAATTCCTACTATCAACTGTTACAGGAAGTTCAGGCTGAACCAAATGACATTCAAAGGAGAATCAATCAGACCATTCATCTTTAGCAGACAAGAAAGTGTACGACAGAGCTTAGGTTTTGTAGGAGAAGCTCAAAAAGATGTTTGATAAGAGAGCCAAGGCTGAGGATTTCTGTGTTGGCAGCAAAGTTCTAAGGTGGGATTCACGAAGAGAAGACAAGGGAAAACATGCAAAATTTGATTTTCTTTGGAAAGGTCCGTTCATTATCAGTGCTGTACAAGGCAATAACACATATTTCCTCAAATCTGTAGATGGTAGCACAACTGAAGAGGACCCTGTAAATGCCCGAATGTTAAAGCATTATCATGATCCCTTTTGTTAAGAATCTCCCAGCGGTATTTTGTCGATATATAAATGTTTGTATATAGCATCACTTTGATTAAATTTTTGTAGCAGTCCGAGTGATAGAGCACGTAGAAGAAAGTAGGCAGTGCTATAGTGTTCACAAGCAATTCAGTTGAGGGAAAGTGTTGTTTTCATTTCAAAATTCCAACTATCTAATAGTCATCACTAAGAAATTTCAGTCTACAGCTACAATAGAAGATCAAGGCAGTATGACTTGCTGTTCTTGGCTTTCCACAAGGAAAAGCCATCCCCAAGTGGAGCCACTGTTAGCCTCCTGCTGCAGCAGGTTACTCATCTTTCATGACTGACATTTTTACATGCCAAATATGTCATCCTTTGCATGTTGCAATGTTCCATATTTACTACAAAGGCCAAAGAAGGAGGCCATGAGAGTGTGCTAGTATAAATGCCACTACTGTGTTCCAATTTTGATGTGCTATTCCATTTTTGAAGAATTTTCAGTTAAAGGGAGGTCCAAACAGTTCGATCTTGGTCTCCCTAGGTTTCAATTTCTTGTTTTAGAATGTAGAGAATGAACATCTCACCAAACAATTTAATATTGGCAGACTCTTAGACAGGTAGAGAATTAAGGAGCTCAACTACTTAATCTGGGCCCTTGGAATAAATAAGGGTAGTTTTTAGATAGGAGGACAGAGAAAGAAAAGGTTGAAAAGATGGGTCTGCAAGTCTAAGTGCACCCAAACAAAAAATAAGAAGAAAATGCTAGGTAAGTAGGCTGGGTAGGTAGTTTTGAGGTTGCAGAATGTTTACTTGTGATCAATTTCATGTTTTCAAGTGTCATATCTATTCAAGTCACAAATGTCAGGAAATTCCCATTTGAAGGACTTCAAGCAAGGCATGACTAACCTCCCCCTTCTTCCTTATTCCCTAAATCACTCACTAACTCCCCTAAAAAAGGTCAAGATCTGATTGATATCTCTTAGTTTCATCATTTTGATATCAAGTTGCCTTGGTAAAGATCTGCTTTACTCCAGGAATGTTCATTCCCTTTATGAATCATGTTCCCCCTAATAGCCTAAGATTCACATACTTAGCACTTTCTTACCACTTATCATATTAACTACTAATTTTACTATGTAGCTCCCTATCTATCTCCCTTTCCCCTACTAAAACTATGTTAATAACTCCCCTATATACTTATTCCCTTCCCCTGGTTGAAATATAACCATAAGTACACATGGGAATTGCTAAGGAAATTTGAAACTCAGCAAGAACCCTCATTTCTCCCCTCAAACCATTTTTTCATGCATTTCGGACTCCTTCCGATGCACAAAACCCTTCATCACTCCGTAAATCCTTCCTCCAACACTTTCTGACTCCTTCACAAAGCATAAAATCCTCCCAAGTACCTTTAAAATCCTTCCAAGGCATCAAAAATCCCTTTTTGGGCTATCGGACCCCCGCCGATGCGATATCGCAATCGGGAGGGAAGTCAAGTATTAAACAACGCATAAAGTGTACCCCCGATTAGTTTGGCCGATAGCTATATCGTCGATCGGCGTATCGTTATGACAAAACAAAGCATGCATACGCGTCGCTGATATGGTCGTCGCTGATGGTCTATTGCCGATCACATATCGGCGATCGGCGTTTCATGAATCCACACCATATATATATTGGCCCCGTGTCTTATCCTGCCGCGTCACCCTGCCACCTCACCCTTCCTACCGCGTCACCTTGCCACCTCACCCCTTCCTGCTTGCATCGGCCTGCCATCATACTGCCACGTCACCTGGCTGATGTCATGTTGACATCATCTGCCGTACCGCTAACGTCACACGCTAAAAAAATGCGCAAGTGTGAAATCGAAACTTCAGAAGCCCGAAATGAAAAACAGAGGCAGTTTTTGATGCGCGATTAGCTCACTGCGGGATATAGGCCAAAATGGGGAATCTTTTTGTTCAACAGTCATTTTTGCATCGAAAAGGGCAGAAAAGGGCCAATTTAATAGTTTTAGCGTGTTAGCAGAGAGAGAGAGACCCGATTCAGGCATTAAAGAGTATCAGAAGCGGAAAGAGACCAAAACTCATGTCAAAGTGTATCAGTGTTGTGGCAAAGTGTACCAGTGAGGATCTATCAGCGGCCCGAAGGAGGAAAACATTAAAGAGTTCTGCAGCAAAGTCAACAAAATAATAGATGCCATTTAAAAGCTCTCAAATCACAGTTACTGCACATCAAAGTCACATGAGATCAGTGGACCAGAGCTCAAAGCACAGTTATTGCAGAAGCACTGCACCAAGCCACTGAGGAAACCATATTAACTCATTTTGATCCTGCTGCCCCTGGCGCAACTCAAAGGATATCTACTTGCATTTAATTTCAGCACAAGTTTAGGTTTAAAAATATTTTTCCCACAGACCTGTTTAGGTCAGTTGTAATAAATATTTTTGGATATTTACCCTATATATACAACCCTGAACAATGTAATGGTGGTGGGAGTTGGATGATTAATTAGCTCCAAGAGAGACTCGCTCTATATATCTGATATTTTCTATGATCAAAGACTGCTTACAAGTTTGGAGAATGGACTGTTTGCTGTGTTTAATGGTCAAAAAGTGACTGTGGAATTCTTGTGCTGTTACATGACTCAATAAGTGCTTCTTACCTCCTCTGTTTTCCATTATTAAATCACCATCTAAACAACAAAAAGAAATATTAGCTTAGAACTTGTTTAACTGCACTCTATGCTCAATTTCTGCCGTTTCTTTATGTTTTCATCTATTTTAGGCATAAATATGGATTCCGCATGGCTCATATTTGCCATAACTCACCATGTATGACAGTTATCCAGGGATTCTTAACTGCCCCTAGATAGAGCTCATTAGCCTTCCCTCTGTTAAGCTGATTGAGAGATTATTAATTTCCTCTCATTCCTTATAATTTCATTTCATCTCTTTAGCTTGAATGTTGTTTTATGTGCAGCTACCTTGCTCCATATTCCTATTGTGACCAGGAAACGCAACAACAGTCCTACTCCATGACTCCATGCCCAATGGTTTGAAACTTATCACACTATGCATTGCCTCTTTACTTGAAAGCATCTTCCTTCCATCCAAATACCACCCAAACACAAACAAAACCCCTTTGAATTCAATAACTAGCCTAAAATCATCATCAACAAAGCTAAATCATTAAGAGAGAGCCCTCTCTGATTGCAAGTGGGCTAGAACTTGCAATCCAAAGATTGGTTTGTGGTTACCTCGGCCATATCCCTTCAGGAGCTTAGGGACAACCTGAGTGTTAACACCACATAAGGGTCTTCTAGAAGCCTCCTTTCAACCTACACATATGCACATTATTTTCTAATTTCTAACCACAAATTCACTTAAAAGGCTCAGAATTAATAAAGTTTGGAAAAACATAAATGTGGCCCAATGATAATGAAAGTGGGATGAATGTGGTGACATAGTAGTGAAATGGAGGCGAAATAGAAGTGATATAATGGACATAATAGTGAAAGTGTAATGGAAATGAATGACATTTTCAAGACTCAACATAGCCCCCAACTGAAGCTATTGCATATCCTCATGCAATATATATTACATTAACTCTTTTGATCCTTGATCTTTGGCTTAACTTTGCATGATATCATTTGATAACTTCATATTTTTGCAAAGTGTTTTACTTGAATTGCAACATGGTTGGTTCTTATGTTACAACCAATTTTTTTATTTTTTTTGTTGCATTCTATTTTCATCTTTGAACTTTGAATAATGATATTTTGATTATTGTTGCAAAGTATACCTCTATTGGATTGCATGATGGTTGGTTCTTGTGTGACAACCATGATTTTGTTTGTATCCAACTTATCCTTCAAGCACTTTTTCAAAAGCCATTATATGCTCATAATAACAATGTAATAGTTAATATATGTTGGAAGTATGTGGGCTCCTGAGTATGGTATGGACATGACAAGATATGAATATGAATGTATTCCCCCCCCCAACTGATGATATTGGAAATTTTTTGAAATGAGGAAGAGAAATGTTTTTCCAACAATTATCATTCTAGCTTTTTATGGAATTCTATGGTCAAAAGTTAGAAAATGATGTACCTTCACTTGCCCTTTGGAATGGATGAGTTGTATGTATGGTGGCTACAAAATTCTGATCATATTATTCTTCAAGTGGCTGAACAAGAGGAGCCATGGATAAAGAGATAAGAGGACCTTTTATTGCTTCTACTAAACTTGTTGAATCTGCTCCAAAATGCTGAAAATAATAGTCTTCATGTCTTCAAAAGTTGCTGGAACAATTCCTACTATGTGAAATGATATTCTGATGTCGAACATAGTAGGAAATTGTTGGCTTAGTGGCCATTAATGGATGCCACTAGTCAACACAAGAACTCTCACTATTGATGACAATGAGAGTCAAGATGCCCAAACACATCTTGCTAGGTAAGAATGAATTTGTTGATGTCGAGTCACCTAGAAGATCTGATGAACAAGGAACATTAATGTATTTCCATTGTTTGTCAGTATGAGGACTTGCCATTAAGGCATGCAAGCCTCAAGGTGTTTTTACAAAGAACATAGACTCAAAGGACTATGGACTGAATAATTTGCATTGAAGCAGGGCTTATTTGTGGAATGAAAATGACAGGAAATGGAAGATGAAAATGGAATATGGCAATGGAGAACGGAAATGGCAATGGGCAATAAGCATGTGAATGAGCCTCTTGCTTTTATTTGTGGGTTATGAATGGACAAAAAGAGATGGAAAGTGTATGTGAATGTAAATGGAAAATATGGAGGAAAATGAGATCAATGGTTTATTATGAGGTATGGATGTGATGGAGACAATAGTATCTAAAAGTTTTTCAAGTTTTTGGATATGATTTTGCATCAACATATTTCCTCTTTGTTGCTGATCATCGTCTTATGAAAGAAATTGGTCTCTTAGAGAGACACCATTCTCTTGTAGTCATTTGTCCTTCCTCATGGAACCTGCAAAAAAAACTAATACTTCTTCTGGAATGGAATGTAAGGTTATCAAAGGAGAGAGGTGATCAATCTCTCTAGTTATGATATTTACACACAAATTTAAGAATTTGTATTAATGAAACAAGTCTTCAAAGGAGAAATCAAAAGAATTTATACCTGCTTTGGAATTGGTGCCCCAAGTTGAATGCTGCTTCTTTTCAGCAATTTATTTCATTATTTTCCATTTCAAACTCTAATGATGGATTTCTCATTGTGTATATCATGTTGAGATCTTTCCAATGGTGCTTAAATCATCAAAATCTGATTTCGTATGAAAAAGTTAGGCTGATTTGAACAATGAGGTTTTTTTCAGTTGCGGAATTGGACTTCAGCTACAGAATGTGCACGGTTTTTGTAGCTAAAAATATTGAATACAAAGTTAGCCATTCATCTTTCATCATCAATCCAAAATTAATGAATACCTTTAGAAAAGTGCGCAAATAACTTATTCATTTCATTGATTCAAAATTATTATTTTTTTCTTGACGTGCAGTGACTTAGTGTAACAAAAACAGCTGCAGAAAGTTGAACTAGCTGCAGAAAGTTGAATCAGCTGTGGAAAGTGGCTGCATTCCGCAGCCAAAAGACAGTCAACCATCAGTTTAGAAATTCAGCATGAAAACCTCCAATTTTTGTATGATCAGCAACAAAATCAATTGGTACCAAGGTAAAGTTCTCAAGGCCACTGAATAAAGGAATTCCAAAAACTGGATTCAACCATATGCTAATTATTGATTTACCCAAATTACTTAAAACCAAAGAATATAATCCACCCTCGCTGTAAGCGCAGTTTGATAAATATGAAGTGGAAAATAGTTATGAGCTTGATCGATGTTTTTCATGGGATTACTGGTTGATAGAGGTCGTTTTATTGCAGAGTTTTTGGCTGAAAGTATGGTCAAACTACCAAGCACGCCATAATAAAGTTAAACACGTACATAGAAGTTGTCAATGAAGACAAGATCCATGAGTACCAACACTTGTGCCGATATTTTAGCAAGGAAAACACCGAGCATAGGAATAGTTGTTTAGATGGGTGCTTGGAGAAGTTCGATTGAAATTGACAGATCAATTTGAAAGAGGCATACTCAACCAGTTGACGTAATGGAGTTAATTCACTAAACAGAGTCGTCTTCAATTGGGACTGCTTGTTAACAGGTGGCAATAAAAGGCAAGAGACGTGGTGGCAAAAGGTGGAAGATGTATAGTTAATTATCAGTATGCCATTCATTTCAAATCAGAAGCAGCCGAAAATCAACTATCAGTTAATTAATTCAAATCCCATTTTTTTTCTTGCGGCCTACAAAAATGGGCTCCAAATAACTAAGAAATTCTCTTAAACCACCACGAATTTCTTAAAACGGTTTCTGGGTTATCTAATTGACCCTAATGGCGAAACAACCCATGTTTTAGTTTTTTCAAATTTTCCTCTGTTTAGCCAAATCGTGCTCTCAAAGTTTGACATTTTTCTCTATTTTGCGTTTTTTTCTAAATTGCCATGTTTGAATTTGCAGGCTCCTGAGCGTTTTCGAAAATTATTGCAGCAGCATTATGAGCAGTCACAATAGTGATAACCTACCATATGGAGATTTTCTTTGATTGTATGCGTTTGGAGATAGTATATGTCCGTCAGATTTACGTAAATCAACACACCTGTTTAAGTAATTTTGATTTGCATTTTGAAATTCCACTATTGAGCTCAGTGCTAATGGAATAGACTTTATATTATAGGTATGTTGAAATCGATATTGAGGATGAAGCATCAATTCAATGTAGGTTCATTTCATGGTTTCGATCCTTCACTTATCGTTGAAATGCAATCACCTGTTACATTTTATTTCATTTGCCAAAAAAAACTTTTATGCTCTTAGCCCTACGTGGTTTTCATGGAGTTGGTTTTATTTTTCTTGTTTTTTTTGTTTAATTACATATGTTATATTTCCAAAAATTAAAAATATATATATATATTTTATTAAACAAAAATTTTTTTTTTTTTTTTTAAATTGATTTGTTAATAAAATTATATGTTATACTTTCAAAAGGAAAATATAGCATACACATTTCATTGAACAAAACAATGAAATTTTTATTTATTTTTATGATTTGTATTAAAATTATATATATATGTTTTCAAAGATTTAAAAAATATACATATATATTTTATTAAACAAAACAATTTATCGAAATTAAAGTTTTTCTTTGAATCAAATGAAATGATGAAGTTCATTTTGTCCCCTTTTTTCTTTTTTCTCTTTTCTTTTTTGTCTTTTACATAACAATTCTTTTTCTAATCCTCCAAATCACACAAAGTGCAGGAGGAGAGCATACTAAAAAATTATTAATTTTTTTTTTTACATAACAATCATTTTTCTGATCCTCCAGATCACACAAAGTGCAAGAGGAGAGTATACCCAAGATTTTTTTTTTTTTTTTTTAGATGTAAGAAATAAGGTCTCCTAATTACACTTCCCTGGCAACGGCGCCAAAAATGTCTAGTCAATTTAACGTCTTAAATTGATCTACATAAATTATCAATCCGAGTATTGTAGACTGATGAAGTGTGGTGCACCATATCTACTTAGTTAACCTTTTCCTTACTTCGTTGTTTCATATATTTTATTTTGTTTTGGAGTTTTGTTTTTGTTGGTTTCCTAAAGTGTCTATTGCAAATGGAAATCCTATTCTAAGGACTTAAGAATACTTTTAAAGGTCAAGTATGGGTAGAGATTTCAAGACAAGGTCTGTGTCCCTAATCGTAACTTCCAAAACTTAGCACTTCAAAAGATCTCAAAACATGCTATTGATCAAATCAGTACTTGAACAAAAGTGTAAATATGCAGCTACTTAAATCAAACAAAAGACGAAATACTGATCATGAAATCACTGTCTCTGCTGCTTGTCTTCTCTGCTGCTTGTCTAAATACAGAAATAAAATTTAAGTTATTGCACTCAAAGAAATCAAAAACTGCAAACTAATCAAAGTAAAATCAAGTCACATCATTCATAGTTCGATTCCTCGCCAGTTAGTCTCGCCATGGCTTTCGGAGATAATTGTCAATGACATGAGAAATTTGATATCTAATTGCAGAAAAGTAAAACTAAAATCAAATCATAACATTCATAATCTGATTCCTCTCCAGTTAGTCTCGCTATGGCTTTCGGAGGTAACCGTCAATGAAATGAGCAATCCAATATCTAATTGCATAAATGTAAACTAAAATCAAATCACAACATTCATATTTCGATCCCTCGCCAGTTATTCTAGCTACGGCTTTCGGAGGTAACCGTCAATGAAATGAGAAATCCAATATCTAATTGCAGAAAAGTAAACTAAAATCAAATCACAACATTCATATTTCAATCCCTCGCCAGTTAGTCTAGCTATGGATTTCGGAGGTAACCATCAATAAAATGAGCAATCCAATATCCAATTGCAGAAAAGTAAACTAAAATCAAATCACAATATTCATAATTCGATCCCTCACTAATTAGTCTAGCTATGGCTTTCAGAGGTAATCGTCAATGATATGAGTGAGTTGATATCTAGACTAATGAACAAAGCAAATGAATAAGACTGAAATTAAAACATAACTGAAATTGAAAAGCTAAAAAAACAAAGTCAGCAGAGAGGCAAATATCATGTCACTATTTGATGCAAAAACATGTAAACAAAAACTAATCTACAATCAACCGGTTGAACACACTTACATGAATTAAAATTGCATGAATGGAAAATCTAATCTATCAAACTTGAAAGCAATCAAATGACATAATGAAATCAAAGAAAAATTACAAAATGAAATCTACTCTACCTTACCTTCTAATGTGCTCCATGACATCTACTTCACATATCCTTCCATGTTGAGAACATCAAAGCTTTATTCAAATTCTTCAAAATCACAAAGTACAACAAAGCTCTCCAAAGATTTCCAAAGCCATCTCAAAAGCTAACAAGCTTAAGAACTAACAAGCTAAGACTTAAGAACTAACAAATGAAGGAGAGAGATCTCCTATTTATACAAAAATATGAGAAGCCATCTCATTAATGAGAGTCCATGAATCTTTCCCTCTACATCTAGAATCCTAATCAAAATAGGAACTGATAAGACACATGTCTTCTTAGAGTTACAATATAATTAGGAGATGTGACACATATCATCATGATCCCATGATTCTTTCCACTCAAATTCGAATTTGGCCTTAGAGTGCCACATAAGGGTCTTCTAGAAGCCTCCTTTCAACCTACACATGTCAACAATCTCAACACATTTGTTAGGTATAAGCATATGCACATTATTTTCTAATTTTTAACTACAAATTCACTTAAAAGGCTTAGAATTAATGAAGTTTGGAAAAACATAAATGTGGCCCAATGATAATGAAAGTGGGATGAATGTGATGACATAGTAGTGAAATGGAGTTGAAATGGAGGTGATATAATGGACATAATAGTGAAAGTGTAATGGAAATGAATGACATTTTCAAGACTCAGTAGGTGCCCCATAGGAATAATATTTTATTGGTTCACCATTTGCAGCTGAATTGGAGACCACTGTAGTGTCGAATTTCCCATTCATTCGCAGGCATGTTTAGGAAAAACATTTGCATCACATCCTAGATCAAACTGTCAACAATATTGAAAAGAGGGGTGTGTCTAGTTCTGACAATCCCACGCAAAGTGGTCAGTTTCCCCACAATCGTAACAAATGATATGTCCACGACCTCTTCCAGCTCCTCATCCTCATCCTCTTCCTCATCCCTGGAATCCTTCACATGTTTTAGGTGTGCCATGATCTTGCTGAGGACCTATCTCAACCTCTACTCTATATGTCAGTTTTTTTTTTCCATCATTAACTCATAACTTTGACAATTGCGCTCATCATGGCCTACCGACTTACAAAAATTGCAAAATAGTTTTTGGGGATTCTACAAAAAATTATGCAACAAATGACAATTGGTCGTCTTATTTTTTCCTATGATCTGGTAGATAGCATACCATAGTACTACATTGGTGCTCGTCCCATCTGTATTTTCCAGTTTCTGGGGGACACAACCTCCCCCAATTAGATAGTTTTGATACACTGGGAAATGGTCCTTATTGTGACCATGGCCTTTGCACTTTGAGCACCATACTTCCATGCGGGTCTCACTCTAGACCTCTTTCACCTTTTTTATATCATGCAACTCCATATGCATGCTAGCCAATCATGACTGAATCTACTGCACTCCCAAATTCGTATCCTGAATAGGTGAAGCCTCCAACTTCATAGAAATTTCCAATGGTTCTGCCTGCATTCCCAGCTTATGGTATGACAATGGTAATATCAAAAGATGTAGCAATGAAGAAATATACCAATCCTTATGTTTCTTATCTGAAATCTACAGATTATCATGTTGTAGCAAGCATTTCAACATTTGATCAAAATCCCATGCAGACTCATTCACCTTCTGCTTAATTTATTTGACCTTACTTACTGACTGGGATTGAGACTTAGGCTTCTTGAATTCATTATTCAATGCATATTTTGTTTCTTTAAACGACGTTGGATGAGTCAACTATACTTAATATACCAACTTAGTGCCCTATCTTGCAATGATATGACCAATACTGCTTGCTTTAGATCGTCATCCATTATTTGCTCTAACTCCCACACATCATCTGCCACAAACTAGAATTTTTCATGGCCTTCCATCCCTAGACCCTTGAATATAGGCATCATCATAGCATTTTCCATGCTAAATAGTGGAGGTGGAGGTGGAGGTGGAGGTGTAGGTTTAGGTGTGTGAGGTGGCGGTGATGGTGGAGGTGGAGTAGATGGATGTGGTATTCCCGCAATACCATGATTTATCGTCTATGGTGTGCCTTGAGGCATCTTCACACTATTACTTTCTTTGTCACTATCATATGCTCCCAACTAAGGACTATATTCTACACATGAATCTAGATCTCTTTTGAATTGTCTCCCACTTTGTGTAGCTCCCATCAAGTCTCATCTAAACACTAATTTAATGGCATAGCCCGTTTCTCACACAATAGCATTTTAATCCAAGTTTTCATCGATTTCATATACTTACCTCCTGGCACTTTGAAATTAGTGTTCATATTCACTATAACTGATAGATTTCTCAATCACAAACTCAATAATAAATCCACCCAATATACTATCGATCCAATAATCAACAACCTTCGTGATCTTGTTTTCTAAAGTTTCCTGTCATCTCACTAACTCTAGAGTCCACAGAATAGGATTATCTAGCTTCAAAGTACCTTGACCATCTGCCAATTTAGCCAACCATTCCTATAATTTGCATGGAAAAGAGAAGAAGAAAACTTCATGTTCCTTTGTATACAATTATCTCTACAACCAGTCTTCCTTCAAGAGGAGCGAATTCCTGTTTTCTTGGGCTATAAACTCATGCAACTTACGATCTATCCACTTTTCGATCTCCTTCTTAGTCAGTATCCACTTATGCCACATCACACATTCCTTAGATAAATCTGGTCCCAGTAAAGGAACCATTTCATGGCTTGAGGGGGCTTGGGCCCAGGTTTAGAGTTAGTTGCACTAACCAACAAAACCCTAAACTACCATCCCTTTTGGCAACAACCCGCATAACGCAGGCTATAGTCTCACTCGAGGTAGTATTGGGGGATGCTAGAACTAGGTTTTTTCATCCAAAGGACCATGTGATGTGTTTTTGTTAAGCTTAGGTCCTTATCCCAATCTTCGTGAACCCTAACCCTTAAAACCCAAAATGTACAGTAACTAATAGTTAGAAGATCTAAACCCTTTGACATTTGCGCTAAACATTCATAACATCATGTAAATAAATAGATCTACCTCTTTACGCATCAAAAAACTACTTTTCATGATTAATTGCATTCGACAAATCAAGACATATAGTAAATTCAGAGATACGCAATGACACACAGATACAAAGATAATTCTTCAGAAAAACCTTTATTATGCTTAGATCTTCTATTATAGACTCTTCCAACCCTACGCACGTAGCTGCAGGGGCCTACGCACTCATCTGTGGACCTATCAAGGTCTCTGTAGACACAACTGCAGGAGCCTTCCCATTCACCCAAAACTTTCCCTTCTATCCTCTTCGTTGTCTTTCTATGACTCTTCTATGACTTCTTTTAATATGATACTTGATTATAATACCATGGTCCGCAAACCATGGGGAAGTCACAAAATAGCTTAACTCTTAACAAACTAATAGGCTTTGACCTTCCTAAAGCCCCTTTGACTCCTATCGACCTACACTATTCATGCTATGCTCCTCAAAATGTAGAGACTTTACAATATTTACCAAAACGTTACAAAATTTGACCCCAGGTGACCCTCTCCCAACATATTATGTGAAGACTCCTTCCTTTCATTCTTCACCCTATAATCAAGGCTTTTTCCATTGCATTAACAATTAATATTTACACTATAATCTCATGGTAGTTTTATTAATTGACCAGGATAATCTATCCTTTTTCACATATTCAAGTTTTCTTCCGATAGATTCTACAAACCTAATCTACTGGTGTAAGACCAATTTAGGCCCTCTAACCTTTCTACCATGAATTTTTATCTCAAATGGGATTAGAAATCGAGAGTATCATCGATGTACATTATTTAAGGAATTATTTTGAATTCACAAGCTCATTCTCATAGGAATTACAATAAGTGACTAAGAAAAATTATACAAGGATTCAATTCATCAATTTATTCACACTCAATGAACCATCATAAGAATATTCATGAAAATTTGGATATGCACACACACACATATATGTATATCATTTTAAGAAATAAATTTAGACTTATCTAATTTGCTTAAACTTTTATTAAAATTGGAGAAGGGAAGGCCACTCTCTCCCCAACCACAGGCTTAATTGCACTATGAATTTCTTACAACTGGAAACCCCTAAATTAGATTGAATGCCATAAGAGGAAGACTAAATATGTTATTAAGGGGATCATTCTAGTGTAGATTTATGAAGGAAACTTTCCTTCATGCACAAAAATCAATATGTTTTCTATGAACCCTCTAAACTAGGGCTTGTTACTAGTTAGAAAATTTCTGGAATTGTCTTGCACAAGACTAAAGGGGCCCTTCCTTTCCTAGAAATTCCCCATAACCTTCCATTTCTTAATTATTATCATTATTACTTAAACAAATAAATTATAAATCTCATGGTCCTCTCTTAATTTAAAGACTTCAACATGTTAATTTATCTGACTAAAACATTGCAAGTTGGAATAAGGAATTACTGAGAATGGGGTGAATTAGTAATTAACATTTTTAATAATAATTAATATGAATATATAAATTTTGAATTGAAAATACTCAAACATCACATGAAATGTCTGTCATTCATATATATTGATACACATTGATTTACACAGAAATCCTTCTGAGAGAAAAAACACCAAAGCTTGTTTTTTATTATGATGATAATCAAGGCACCAACTTTGATTACATCATTTCTTTGTGAGCTCCCACTCACAGCAGGCTCCAACCCCCTTAAAATTAGTAGGCCACCAATTTCATCGGGGATCCATCATCTTATAAATGCAGGTCTCTACCTGTTTCAGCCAATTGTCCTATTTTTCATACAATTTTTAGACTAAGAACAATGACCTACTTCTATTGCATAAAAGCATAAATAAATTGGTTTCTTGTCTCTTACAATTCTATCCTCTCCTCTTTGAATAGACCTACTTCTATTGCATAAAAGCATAAATAAATTGGTTTCTTGTCTCTTACAGCTCTATCCTCTCTTCCTTGAATAGACACACTCAAGTTCCCTCCTCTCTACTACTATAACTCTACTACACCCTTTACTTTCATCTTTACCATCTCGTCATTGGCACACCCCCATTCTACCACAACTCGCTAGTATACAGAGCTACATCCCACACTCAGCAAATTCAACCCTTCATCTATGACAACGCATTTTCAATATGGCTCTTTTAAGAGGGTAGTCTTCTTCAAATCCTTGTAGTTTGAGATCATACATTAATTGAAACAGACTACTCCAATTAGAAAAAAACATCACACTATTAGTGAATTTAGCTTCAAAGTAGTTTCTTACATGATACTAGTGACATTTTACTTTTTAGTATGGCTCCCCTTTCTTTTTAAATGATCGTAGTACCTAAAGAACACCCTCAACTGGGTCTATGTTCTGCTATGAAATTCTTAAGGGGATTCTCCATTTAATTTAGCGTAGAACACGAAACACTTTCATTATTCCTAAATAGTTCACAGAGGAAGCCCATCACTGGAACAAATGTGCTCCACCAACTCCATTAACCAAGATCTTTCAGTTAGTAAAGTTAGTGAGATCCTTAAGGATTTGTGGTCAATTCCTATATTTACAGGACTTAGCATTGGTTCTAATTATAGCCCAAAATATATATGCCTACCAACATTAGTGAAATCCTCCAAATATGGCATTTATGATAAAAAAACTACTAATGTGTTCAAGCCCACTAGTTCTTAGCCCTGAACACTTAGGAAAATACGCCTAAGAATTTATATATTGAAGCTTACAATGATCTTTTCAAACTTCCACAATGCTTTTCCATTGGTTAAGCCCATGGGACCTTTGTCACTTTAACACAAAAAGGGGCTAGAAAAACGACCCTTGGGACACTTATGTCAATTTCAAGAATTCTTAATTGTTGTGAACATTTCTATCCCCTAGTCCCGTTTCCAAATATTTCTATGAACTGTGATCCTTCGAGTATCTCCAAGGTAAGAATTTCAGGGTTATGTGTCCATCCATTTCATGACTGGGCCCATTTGATACTCCTGGCATAGCTTGACAAAACATTATTTACCATAAATTTTTTGGTCCCCCAAACACATTACCTTAGCCTTTTCAAAAGCACCTCACTTCTAAAACCCCAAGGATAATCCTTTGGGATGATTTCATACATGCCACTTGTTTCTTCCTAAGTGGTCCTTGTGTCACTCATTTTCTACCCAAATGGCCACTTGAAAGCACCATATCTACATGCAACATGTCACTATCTAAAAGTGCCACATCACCCTGGGATTTTAGGCTGATGACATCATCTCAAGCATTAGAGTTTCTTATGTCATGTGCCACAATGGCTCCACAGTGTCTTTATCAATTAATCATATCACACTAAGTTCCCTTTAGACATTGGACCATGTTGTTAATAGTACAGAGGAAAGGGGGTCCTAGGCCTTTGGTTTTTCCATGAATCTATTTTATAAAAATAAAAGTGATGGGACAACTTTTTTTGGTGACAATAATAGATGAAGTGTTTGACATCTCCCTGGGCTAATATATCTGGAGATAAAACTTGGGAACTCCATTAAAACACCTGAGGAAACATTTTTGGCGGAGGACCTCTGGGGTGATGTGTCCCATGGGGTCCCCCCTAGGAAAACTCTCCTAAGATTTAATTGAATGTTACTTTATTCCTATGCTAGTTCACCCCAAACCCCAAATCCTAAAAAATTCGGTACCACACTACCTTCGAAAAATCCCAGGAAAACCCCTGCCAGGGTTGCATCTCCCAAGAAAGACCCATGTTATACCTTCTGATCTTTCTATTGCTTCTCCATTCAAACAATGCACCAACTCCTTCGTTCCCCAACAATGGTTTTTTAGGACACCCTTTTTATTGTTTCATGGTAAATGGGGGAGGGGGTCCACTTTTAAC
>APFE030801491.1:0-24478 GCA_000404065.3 Pinus taeda
CCTAGCCTACTCTAACCTACTCTAGCTTTCGCTTAGCTTGGCTTAGCCAAGCTTACTCTAACCCCATCTAGATCTATAAAATTTTTATATATACGTATTGTAGTTAAGACATTTATTAAAACACATATTTAAAATCAATTTTAAACAATTTTTCATTATATATTATATTAATTTTATATTATTAATAAAATATAGTGTAGAATTTAATAAAATATTAATTATCTAGATTTTAAAATGATTGAAAAATAGAATAAAATAAATAATATTAATAAAGAAATGATTCAGAAAAGATTATTTTTAAAGCGATAAATTACACTACTAAATTTAATAATTTTAATAATTGAGAAAGCTTAAATGAAACCAGAAATCATTACATGAATTTAAATCTTTATTTAAAATATGTATAATAAATTTAGGAATCATCACTTACATTTCAATCTTTATTTAAAATACATATACCAAACTTTAATTCAAATTGAAGTATCATCTCACAATTTGATGATGCTATGGTCTGAAATGTTTTCTATATGGTTAATTAATCATTACAATATTCGCTGCTAATCAAACTAACTTCACCCTTGGTTCCAAGAACGACAGTGTGTGATGGGTTTGATTTGCCGCGAAAACATTGACAAACCCTAACATGACATTTTTAAATGATATTTCTTATTGAAATTTCAATTTATTATATATTTTTTATTTAAATATTTAAATTCAAGTAATGATTTTTAAATTTATTATGTATTTAGAAAACAAATCGAATTCAAATGATGATTGTGTTCCAACTCACAATAAAACAAAAATATAGGCTAATTACATTGAAATGTTGAACATGTGTATATGCATATTAATTGTCATACAAATCAAAGTTGGGTAACTGATGGACAAGGAATAATCTAAATAATATTAATTGTCATGCAAATTAAAGTTGGGTAACTTGGGCAAGGAATAATCTGAACAAATGGGATAGTTACGGGATGAGTAAAAACAATAGGAATGAATTTCATAAGCACCAAATAGATAAATGAGTTAAGCTCAACAATAATTATCGGATGGATCGATAATCCACAGCTAAACAAAACAATAGAAAATATTCTTAGACAATTAAAAGAAAGTACTAGTATGTGGTTTGACACCTTGGTTTCGTCATGACAGGGCTGAGGGAAGGAATTGCAAAAAGAAAAATAAAGAAAATATGCTATTCTCGCTGTGGTTTGACTAAGTTGAAGAAATTAACCTAAACAAAATTGAAACCAAAGGACTGGGTTCTGTTTTGAGAGCAAAATTTAGTTTGACGTCTCAGTTTCCAGCGTTACAGGGTTGAAAGAAGGAATTAACAAAAATACTCATTACAGGGTTGGTTTGACATTTAGATTTCGCTCAATTAAAAGTAAATAATCATTACAGGGCTGCTTTACCATTTCAATTTCGATCATTACAGCGCTGAAAGAAAGAATTAACAGAAAGAAAAATAAAGAAAATGCCCTATTCTTGTTGTGGTTGACTAGGAAGAAATTAACATAAAGAAATCTGAAATGAAGGGATTGGGGTACCTGTACCTATAATTGAATCCCTAAACATTGATTAAGCTTTACGAATTCTTCAATTGGAAGATGGCAGAGAAAAATAAAGAAAATACCCTATTCTTGTTGTGGTTTGACCAGGAAGAAATTAACAGAAGGGATTGGGGTACCTGTACCTGTGACTGAATCCCTAAACATTGATTATGCTTCAGGAATTCTTTAATTGGAGGTTGTTTTCTATCGAACCTCTTGAATACCCTGCATCACATTTGAGATACACGGACATGCATTAAAATAACGAAAATGAATTGAAACCTCTTGAATACCCTGCATCACATTTGAGATACACGGACATGCATTAAAATAACGGAAATGAATTGAAAGGATATTAAGGAAAATGAAAAACAAAGCACAAATGAATTAATGATAATATGTACCTGAAATTAATGGCAGAGAGCAGAGCCATTATTGAGAGAACCGTGAATGTTCGGTTGCTAGACTGCCCTTCCTTTGAAGTTGGGAATCAAACAGGCTCACACTCACTCAACTCAGATTCACAGGCACACAAAGATTCATGCATAGGCGCAGAAATATTAGTGCACAGGCACACAAAGATTCATGCATAGGCACACAAAAAAATGAGATAGTTACGGGAATCAAACAGACTCACACTCACTCAACTCAGATTCACAGGCACACAAAGATTCATGCATAGGCGCAGAAATATTCGTGCACAGACACACTCATGCATTAAACAGGCACAGACACTCGTGCATCAGAGGGGCATGCATGAGGTACAGGATAGGACTCGGATCGAAATGTTGGAGTAAAATGTAAATGTAAATATAAATAGTGTTCCTTTCAACGGATACATTGGCTTCCATACCAACCGTTTCACATACACACAAATCCCCTCTTTCATTCCAACGGATAGTTTTAAAATTGGCACCGTCTAAAAAAGCAATTATATTTAGAAAACTGGCATGTTTTTATTTTTATTTTTATTAATTTCGATTCAAGATTTTTCTATCAAAGATTCCATATATTTTAATTTTAATTGTGTTTCTTTCAATAATACGCTAGCCCGTAACAACCCTTTCACAGAATGACAAATCCGCTCTCTTTCCCACTGATACGTTGCCCTCCATCTCCTCTTTCGGATTTTCAAGGAAAGTTTTAAAATTAGTTCCCAACATCGTCCCAAAAAGGAAAGTTTTAAAATTGCTTACCACTCCCATCCCATAAAAACAAATATATTTAGAAAGCTGACCTGCCTTTTAGTGTATTTTTGTTTTTCCATTTAAGATTTTTTTGTTTTTTCAATTCTTTTATTAACTCACACTCACACTCACTCAACTCACTCAAACAGACTCACACTCACTCAACTCAGATTCACAGATTCACACTCACTCAACTCAGATTCACAGATTCTTGTCTTGGAGCTCCATGTCATGTCTGGTCTCGTCTGGTATGAGTTTTGTGTGGTCTGGTTTTGTCTGGTATGGTCTGGTCTGGTATGTGTTGTTGTGTTGCGAGGTACTGGGAGGAGGAGAGGGTAAACATGGCATCTATTCAATTCAATTTTTAATCAGCAGGAGTAGGAGCAGGAGAGAAAGGGTTCAATCCCAGGCAGATATATGAGGAGATACCCACCCACATCTTTCTCGATCCTGGCAGGCAAATTTATGTACCTGTAAGATCTGTTTTCTTTTCATTGGGTTTCTTTTTCTCAATCTTGGTATAGATTTTAGGTTAGCTTAGTAAGTGACGGCATACATACATTACAGGGTTTAATATGAATTTTGTCTGTTCAAGAAGTATTATTGAATTGCTCGGCTAAGCTAGCTTAAATATGAATTGGTATTGGTACCTGCATCAGTTTTCGAATCCACAGGTGTGCGGAAGGATTGAATCCAGGTAGAGTAGGTAAATTTCTTTGCATCTTTCTGGTTATTCAAATATATACATGATCAACAAAATGATGAGTGGGATTAGCAGGAACTAATTTGGTCTGGGATTGGCCCTGTAATTTGATTTGGGATGGGCCCTGCATAATTATGAATCATAACCTTCATTATGACATAAATATTTATACGCCCCATAATTGCTAGTACCCATTTTAAATTCTAAAAAAATAAATCAGGCATCAGATGCAACTAATAATTTCATTTCAATTAATGTAAGAACCGAGATTAGCATAGAAGACGAGTAATTCAGATTCAGTTCACTGTGTCCTGCGTATAATTTACAGCCACACACTCAAACAAACTGAGTTATTCTAGCGACCAACGACAGTTCACCGCCCTCTTTGTTCATTTAAACTTTGAGATTTATTCCAGCGGCAATTCACTGATCTGTGCGTCCAAAATATAATTAGTTACAGTCTTGAAGGAGGTCTTGAACCTCCGTTCTGTTGCCGGGATTTGAACCCGAGTCGCCTTGAGAGCTTATGACATATTGAATCCAAAAATATGATTAGTTACACTCTTGAACGTCCGACCTGCTGAATAAGGTTTCGTTGCAGGGAGTTGAACCTGGGTCACCTTGAGAGCTTATGAAATATTAAATCCAAAAATATGATTAGTTACACTCTTGACTCTTGAAGGAGGGCTACAACCTCCGACCTGATGGATGACGTTTCGTTGCCGGGATTTGAACCTGGGTCACCCTGCGAGTTTATGAAATCTTACATCCAATATATAATTACTTATAGTCTTGGAGGGCTTGGACCTCCGACCTCCTGGGTAACGTTCCGTTGCCGGGATTTGAACTC
Organism: Pinus taeda; assembly: GCA_000404065.3. Taxonomy (NCBI): domain Eukaryota; kingdom Viridiplantae; phylum Streptophyta; class Pinopsida; order Pinales; family Pinaceae; genus Pinus; species Pinus taeda. The sequence goes on from APFE030801491.1 coordinate 4,297, forward strand.
GGGTCACATTGACAGTTTATGAAATATTGAATCTAAAATATAATTAATTACATTGTTGAAGTAGGGTCTGAACCTCTGACCCGATGGGATTTTGGCCTGTGGCCTTCGGATTTTATGAAATATTAAATCCAAAATATAATTAGTTAGACAGTTGAAGTAGGGCTTGAACCTCTGCCATATTTATTCCAGCAATAGATCACTTATATGTGTATTTATCAGTAAACTTTGAGGGTTTATGAAATATTACATCCAAAATATAATCAGTTGAAACGAGGGCTTGAACTTCCTGGGTAACGTTTCGTTGGCGAGATTTGAACCTCTGACCACATGGGTAACGTTCTGTTCCCGGTATGGGCGTATAAATATTTATGTCATTATGCATAACTGTGAACCTTATTCGTTGTGGTTGTGGTTGCATATATGCAGGTCTCTCAGTGGTGGTTCCCAACGTCCCTGAAATGCATTTCGCAGTTTCAATGGAATGGGCAGTTCTTAACACAATGCCTGCTCTACTCAATTCAAACCAATTCTTGCCTCTCGTCACAGACGGAACTCAGCCTCAGCCTCAACCTGGTACTCAGAGCTAGATCCATCTGTCACAAAACATGACCTCCGCCCGCTGTTGCGCTTTAATTCAATTCAATTCTCTGATACCCATGGAAATTGGTTTGCACAACCCAAAAAAGTAGGTCTATATGGTGCTGATAAACAGGGCCATGGAACTTGGCTAACAAGCAGGCCTGATAATGTATGTATGTATAAAATGTGTAACTTATCTCCAAGAATTTGGGAGGATTAAATAATTGAATGCAAGAGTTATGTTGGGAGCTAAGCGGTTATAGCCTGTATCAACTATGCAGAGGACGCATATATTTCAGAGTAATCTCAACTGAATACTTTTCCTTTTCTCACATGACGTGACTCAGAGAGTTGCATGACCTGTACTTGTACTGTGCTGAAAGTATATTATGCGGGGCATGGTTATCTTGGATTATTTCTCTCCCTTTAAAGGTCGACAGGACAGTATAAAAATAGTGGTAAGATTCGTCCAATCCTTTCATTCCAAAATTTCATTCTGTAGATGTTAGGATTCCAGATTATGCACTGTTTTGTTTTTTTTTTACACCAGGTTATTCTCACAAAGGAATTGGGTTCGGGTGGGAGTCGGCACGAGGGTATTTTAATTTAATTGGATAACCCAATCTAGTGAATTTTATCAATTTGATGATTTGATTGTTTTAATTCATTTTCAGCGTTGATGATTTGATTGTTCTAATTCATTTTCAGCGTTGATGATTTGATTGTTGTAATTCATTTTTAATGGTGTGATGGGCTCTCTACTGGGATGGGATGGACGCACGGAGGAGACCACTCCACTCCACTCCACTCCACTGATTGATGGGCTTTAAGATACACCATAAATATTAAATTTATTTATTTTTGGCTGGGTAGATAAACCATAAATATTAAATTTTAACAGTTAGGAGTAAAAAACGTCGTAAAAGAAAAATAATATATATAAAGCATTTGTGCATTTTTTGTTATAGGAATTTATGCAAAGTAGTTTTGTATGCAAAATATTTATGTATAGCATAGATTGTCATTGACTTTTAAAATATATTATTTTTGCAGATAATGACTGGAATATATGTGTATGGCCAAAGCATTCACATCTCCATCATGTTCATGACATAAGACACATTGATCCTCTTCAAAAGAAATTAACATTTATGTATTCATTCTGTAATTACTCTTGAAAATCTCATGATAATAAAAATTATTTTTATGTTTGAAGGGGCTAAAAGCCCCTTCTCAATTCCCTTGAGAATGAACCATGGTCATTCTTAAGGGCTTGTGCATCCTCTCTCCCTTTCCACTTTTTAGTTTTTACTTTTCCTCTTTGGTTATGTTTAAAAATAATTAGCATCATAGGTTTTAAGTTAATAACTTCTTAATTGTTAGTATGCATGGTTTACACATTTTAAATTTTAAATATATTAAAATAGTTCTTGTTTGTGTAGTGATGTGTATTCATATTCTTTTCATGTAGCGTTTGATGATCGCTGACATTTTTTACTTTGTTCATGATTGTGTATGACAATGTTTGCTCTTTGAGTTATATTTAGTGTTTGTATTTACAATGAATGTGAATTGCATGTTGATATGTGTTCTAAAATGTGTGTATGTGTGTCCCCCTTAGGAATGACTATCTACAACATGTCTTCTGCCATGATTCAAATTTGATGTGCAATATGTGTATATTTGCAACATTTTGTGTGCGATGATCAAAATTTGATGGGTGACATTTGTATGTTTTTGTATTTACAATATTCTTTGTGTACGGTGATCAAAATTTGTTGTGTATTCATGATTGTAGCAATGTTTGTGGTTTTAGTTCCATTTGTATGCTTGTGTATTTACAATGATTGTGTATAGCATTTTGATATGTACTCCGCAATGTGTGTGAATTTCATTTGCAAATGCCTAATATCTCCATGTGCTTGTATCTTATGCATTTGCAACATTTTTAGGTGTAACTGATACGTGATGCTTGTATGTTTGTGTATTTGCAACATTTCTGGATGACGATAAAAAATGGAAGTGCAATGTTTGTGAATTTTGTTTTACAGTTCTTCTGGAGTAATAAACAATTCAGTGATGCCTAATGTTTGTGTGCTTACAAAACTTGATGTGTATTCATGATATGTATTGAGGAATGACTATCTACAACATGATTTCTGTGATGATTCAAATTTGATGTGCGATATGTGTATATTTGCAACATTTTGTGTGCGATGATCAAAATTTGATGGGTGACATTTGTATGTTTTTGTATTTTCAACATTCTTTGTGTGCGGTGATCAAAATTTGTTGTGTATTCATGATTGTAGCAATGTTTGTGGTTTTAGTTCCATTTGTATGCCTGTGTATTTTCAATGATTGTGTATGACATTTTGATATGCAATCTGCAATGTGTGTGAATTTCATTTGCCAATGCTTACTATCTCCATGTGCTTGTATCTTATGCATTTGCAACATTTTTAGGGTGTAACTGAGATGTGATGCTTGTATGTTTGTGTATTTGCAACATTTTTGGGTGACGATAAAATATGGAAGTGCAATGTTTGTGAGTTTTCTTTTTCAGTTCTTCTTGAGTAATAAACAATTCAATGATTCCTCATGTTTGTGTGCTTACAAAACTTGATGTGTATTTTGGAATGACTATCTACAACATGTTTTCTGCGATGATTCAAATTTGATGTGCGATATGTGTATATTTGCAATATTTTGTGTGCAATGATCAAAATTTTATGGGTGACATTTGTACGTTTTTGCATTTACAACATTCTTTGTGTATGGTGATCAAAATTTGTTGTGTATTCATGATTGTAGCAATATTTGTGGTTTTAGTTCCATTTGTATGCCTGTGTATTTACAATGATTGTGTATGACATTTTGATATGTACTCTGCAATGTGTGTGAATTTTATTTGCCAATGCTTAGTATCTCTATGTGCTTGTATCTTATGCATTTGCAACATTTTTAGGGTGTAATTGATACGTGATGCTTGTATGTTTGTGTATTTGCAACATATTTGGGTGACGATAAAAAATGGAAGTGCAATGTTTGTGTGTTTTCTTTTACACTTCTGCATGAGTAATAAACATTTCAATGATGCCTAATGTTTGTGTGCTTACAAAATTTGATGTGTATTCACGATTGTAACCATGTTTTGAGTTTGGTTTGCATAGTATTTACAATGATTGTGCATGACATGTTGATATGTACTTTGAAGTGTGTGAATTTATTTTGTCATTGCTCACTATCCGCACAGGTTTGTATTTTTATGCATTTACAACGTTTTTTTGTGTTTGACATGTCATGTTCATATGTTTCACATTTCTCAGGGTTTGTGTATTTATAATATCTTCGCTTGTACTAATTACAAATTTGATGCTTATCTTTTTGCAATAATAAAAAAAAATATGCCTAATGTTTCATGTTTACAAAATTTGATATATATTCATGTATTAATGGAAATTTGATGTGCATTGATGATAATGTATTCAGTTTATTGTTTGGGTTTCCTTTATATCTATGCATTTTGAATGAATGTGGGTCACATATTGTATGTAATTTAAATTAAAATAAAATATTGTCATTGCTCATTGTCCACAAAGGTTTTTATGTTCATGCATTTACAACATTTTTTGTGTATGGCATGTCTTGTTTGTATGTTTAACATTTTTTGGGGTTTGTGTATCTATAATATCTTTACCTGTATTGATTACAAATTTGATGCTTATTTTTCTACAGTAATCAAAATTTTTATGCCTAATGTTTTCATGTTTACAAAATTTGATATCTACTCATGTATTAATGGAAATTTGATGTGCATTGATGATTATGTATAAAATTTAATGTTTGGGTTTCCTTTATATCTATGCATGTAGAATGATTGTGGCTCACATATTGTATGTAATCTAAAATAAATGAAACATTGGGATTGCTCATTGTCCACATAGATTTGTATATTTATGCAAATTTTACAACATTTTTTGTGTTTGGCATGTTATGTTTGTATGTTTCACATTTTTTTGGGGTTTGTGTATTTATAGTATCTTTGCTTGTACTGATTACAAATTTGATGCTTATTTTTCTGCAATAATAAAAAAATGTAAGCCTAATGTTTTCGTGTTTACAAATTTGATATCTACTCATGTATTAACGGAAATTTGATGTGCATTGATGATACTATATTAAATTTATTGTTTGGGCTTCCTTTATATCTATGCATTTAGAATGAATGTGGCTCACATCTTGTATGTAATTTAAAATAAAACAAAACATGGGGATTGGGGAGTGACGAGCGTAGTGTAATAATAGGCTAGAAGTGAGGGGGGAGGACAGATGAGCTTCCACCTTCACGTGGTTGGCCTCGTCAGTAGAGAATTTATAATTCTTGAAGCTAAGACAAGCTCTTTCTATAAATATGCACATACAAATATTATCTCTCAAATTCTTAACATCCAACATGCTCTAACCCCCTCCACACACACACTGTCTCTCTACACCCACTCACCCCCCTTCCATGCCCCTCTCTCTCTCCACAACCCGCACCCTTCCATCCACTCTCTTTCTCTCTCTACACCTCGTCTCGCCTCCCCTTACTCACACACACTCTCTCTCTACACACACTCTGGGGCAATGATTATATTTGATTTATATAATCATATGATTGCCTTTGAATAATTGTATTTAAATGATTATTTTATATTTGTATGATATGAATTTATAACATTATATCTCAAATTCATAACATCAAACCCCACCCCCTCTCTCTCTCTCTCACTCTCTCCTCGCCAACTTACCCCCCTTCCACAGCCTCCCCCACTCTCTCTCTCTCCACAACCCGTGCCTTTCCATCCATTCTCTCTCTCTAGAACCCCTTTCCCCTCCCCATACTCTCCCCTTTCCCCTCACTCTTTTTATCTCTAGACACACTTTGGGACAATGATTATATTTTATTTGAATAATTATATTTGATTTGATATGAATTTATAATTTGGATTAAATTTTATATAATTTAAATTTGTACTTTTATAATTATTTAATTGTATTTTTATTAATATTGTTATTTATATAATCATTCTATTTTATTTGTAAATTCAATATTTAATAGTTTAAATTAGATTAGATTTAATTTAATATTAATAAAATATTTAATAATATATAACATGTATATAATAATAAATATTCAATATATATTGGTTAAAAAAATATTTACAATTGTATAATGCTTAAAATTTTAATATTATTGTTAAATAGAGTTATTTTGGATGGTTCGGAGGAAGAAATTGAATCCACCCTACTTAGTTTCAATTCTTGTAAATGCATGATGGATGTCGACAATGTTGACAATGTATTCTTCACATGAAATATAAAACATTGTATATATGAAAAAATATATTTACATATTATTAAAATTTTATATTTATTTATTATAATGTTTTTTATATAATAATTAAAATTTAATTTAAATCCAATATTAATAAAATATTATATTATATGATTTCTAAAAAATGCTAATTAAACAAATATGATTTAATCAATATTATCTATATTAGAATAAATGTGGTCTGTTTTTTTAATACACTTCAAGGCTTTATGAATGAATGCCAACTAGATTGAACTAACCTATATCAACTAAAGTTAACTAAGGGAAAAATAAAATATTTATTATTTATCTAAATATAAATAAAACTATGCATATCATAATGAAGACATGGAAAGCCATGACGCGCGCTCGTGAAGGGTTGGGCTAGGGTTTCTTCGGCCCCTGCGGCTCTGACACGGCCTCTGATCAGGCTTCTGTTCAATCCTTCACCGTAAGAGTCTACACCTGTCGCTCTCGGATATCGAACTGGTGACAGGATGGCTGAGAACGTGGAGCTGGAGATGGTTGACTATTCGGAAGAGCCCTTCCCGGATCGAATCATATTCGATAACCCTTGCTTCTCATCCAGCACTCCGTCGTTCACACCTCGCCTGGCTGCCGGACTGGATTCTTTGCGTCCTCCTGTGGGTTTATTTCCCCGGCACAGTATTGTTCCGCCTAATACTGGGCCGATCCCTATAGATCCCCCAATCTTTGAAGCCCCTTCTCTCTCTCCGGATGCTCTACACTTTCCCCCGACTCGCTCTACCCCTACGGCCATTCCACAGACCTCTGCTACTGCAAATACTTCATCCGCTGGTCCCTGCTCTTCTGGAGGTTTCAAGACTTCTACCGACAATGTAAATCCCTCTAAACCCTCCCCGTTGGATGGCGTTACCAACCCCCTGGTGGACAACCCAACGGCCCCTCGCACCAGCAAGAAGAAATCAAAGTGTATCAAGGTTACCTCAAAGGATATTTCGATTAGGCTTGGAGAAGCTTCGATGATTAGCGATCTTTCTATCATGGCATCTACAGTGCTGGTAGGGCACATCAGAGGCAGGGCATATTCGGCAAAAAAGTTATCTCATTGGGTGAAAGAGATCGGGGGGATTTACTTCTTGAACTTCCGGATGTCCATGTCCTGCCCAGAGGATGGTTCTCCTTACAATTCTCGAAGGAAAGCTATACAAACTTGGTCTTGGCCAGATACTGGAACATTGAATCAGCTCCAGTTCTTCTCAAAAGGTGGAGCCCCCTATTCGACCCTGTTCATGAACAAATCGGAGCCGGACCGATATGGGTGCGGTTGCCAGGTCTTCCATTGCAATTCTGGAGTGATGAAGCTTTCAAAAGAATAGGTAATGCACTTGGTACCTACTTGGATCATAACCGCTCTTTCGTGGAATCTAGGAGCAGGACCCTCGCGCGCATCTTGGTTCACTTAGACACCCGTGAAGGGCTCGAGGAAAAGATCACTCTACAGTGGGGGCGATACAACAGAGAACACAAAGGGTACCATTCCGCTGCAATCGGTGCCACATGGTCGGCCACCTCTACAAGGAATGCCCTCTCATCAGAAAATCTGAAGACTCTCCGAAGATCTCGTCGCCACCTCCCAGGGCTGCCTCTCCGGCTTCCCCCCGACCCAATGCTGCGGGCCAGCCTCCTGCGGCTTCCTCACCTGCGGGCGATCCGGGAGCAAGGCTTTCACCGACGATGACCAGGGCTCCTACAACAACAGAAGTCGGATCTGGGGCTCCCTCAGCAGCAGAAGCCGGAACTGTCTCGGTTTCTCCTCTACACCCTTCTATCTCTAATATTGATCATGTCGTTTCTGTATCTGGTCCCTTGTATCAGACTTCCATGGCTCATTGTGTTATGCCATCCCCTCCTCCCTTGTGCTCCACTGGCCCTTCCTTACGTCCGCCATCCTCTCCCTCTGCCTCTCCCCAGTCTCCTCCTGAGTCTTCCCCTCCCCACCCATACTTTTTACGCTCCAGGTCTCATGCTAAAGATTTAACTACTCCCCAGGCAGGGCTGGGTATTTCTTTACCAGAGGTCGGTTCCCAGCCTACCAGAGGAAGGAAATCTCATCTTTCTAAGGCTATTAAGATTGCAGGGGCGGAGGTTGTCTCTGGCCAATAGTCCACCATTGTAGGGGTCCTTAAAGCAGGACAAGCCCCGCGAGGTGTTCCACCATGAAGTGTTTATCGTACAACTGCAGAGGACTGGCTAGCTCCTCCAAGAAACTAGCCATGAAGCGTCTCATCGAGACTGATCCTATCGACATCATTATGCTCCAAGAAACTCTCTTTTCGGCTGATCATATCATCTGCTCTATGCATTCTATTACTCCTGGATGGATCTATATTGCCCTCGACGCTGCTGGGCGCTCTGGTGGTCTGGCCATTGGCGTAACCCGCGCACCATTAAGGTGGAGGCCTCTTGGGGGGGGAAGGCTACCTGGGGATGGATATTTTCACCGCCGATCTGGGAATGAACTTAAGGATTGTGAATGTTTACGCCCCTTGTAATCAGAGAGAACAATTCTGGCAGAGGCTCCTCCATCTCAATCTTTTGAATGATGAGAAGACTATTATTGGTGGGGATCTCAATTTTTCTTTGGGATTTAGGGAATCTTGGGGATCGACGGCGCAAATAGATCAAATCTCAGATTATATGACAAGCCTATTAGAACAGACAAATTTTGTGGATGTCCCCATGCAAAAACTTCTTCCTACCTGGAGAAATAGGAGAGTGGGAGATGCTGCACTAGCCCGCAGACTGGACAGATTTATTATGAAGGACACACTTCTTCAGAGGCTGCATCATTATAAGAAATGGGTGGGCATGGGGGGCATTTCGGATCACTCACCTATCTATCTGGAAATTCAAGGTCCCTTCAAGAAGCCAAAATCCCCATTCAAATTCAATCATACTTGGCTGAAGGACCCAGCATATGTCAAGATGATATCTGAATATTGGGTAAATCATCCCATTAATGGCACAGAATCATTTGCAAAAGGGTTCAGCAGGAATCTCACCGATATTAAGCACCTGTTGATTAAATGGGCAAAGGATAAGCAAGCCCGAGACACCTCTCATCTTATCATCATTGAATCAGAGTTGAGCGCTTTAACGGATGAACGGGGACTGGGATTTAGCTCTACAGCGGACAAGAGTTGTTTGATAGAATTGTAAAACCAAAAGGCCAGCATTCTAAAGAGCGTGAAGAATCTTTGCGATTGAGAAGTAGGGCTATTTGGATACAAGCAGGAGATGACAATTCAAAGTTCTTCCACAGCTATGCCAACAGCAGAAAGGTATCCAATACCATTTGGAAACTTCCTACTCCAGCAGGAGATATGGCAGACTCTTTTAACAAGATTGCTCGCCTGGGCATATCCCACTTCCGTGAGCTATACAGATGCCCACCTGAAGCCAATCTACCAGATATCATTCAAGTGGCGAGTCATTTTCCGAGATTTGCTGAGGAGGAGGATGTGGAGCTTCTTAGTGCTCCGGTTACTACCGGGGAGCTGGAAGGTATACTAAAATGGTTCAAAAAAGATAAGAGCCCTGGTCCAGACGGGTGGACCATAGAATTTTATTTAGCCTTTTATGACATTCTGGGGTAGGATCTTCTGAAGGTCGTGGAAGAGAGCAGAAATTCTAGATCTATCTACCACGCTATCAACACGGCCTTTTTAGCTCTCATTCCGAAATCGAACTCCCCTTCTTCCTTTGATGATTACAGGCCTATCTCGTTGCGCAACTGCCTTTACAAGATCATTTCGAAGACCATTGCCAGCCGGCTCAAACCAATCCTTTCCAGACATATCTCCCCCCAACAATTTTCCTTCCTCGAATCCAGACAGATTCATGAAGCCATTGGATTGGCTCAGGAAGTCATTCACTCCATCTGGTCTAAGCATCTCAAGAGTATCCTACTCAAGATTGACCTTTCCAAAGCTTTTGACCGAGCCAATTGGTTGTACATAAAAATGATTCTCATCCATCTGGGTTTTCCTCACTCTTACATCTCCTGGATTATGGCGTGCATTACTTCCCCATCATTCAACATTCTTATAAATGGCTCGACCTCCCCCTTTTTTCACTCTGAAAGGGGACTACGTCAAGGATGCCCTCTGTCCCCCCTGCTCTTTCTGCTCATCATGGAAGGTCTTAGCCGTCTCATTGACTCTGCAAAAAGGACAAGTGACATCTGGGTCCTCAGGATCTCAGAATTTTGCTCACTCACACACCTGCTCTTCGTGGATGATGTTCTTATTCTAATGGATGGCAGCATTTGCAATACTAGATCATTTTCAAAGATCCTTCTGCTCTTCTCTTCTGCCACAGGTATGCTCGCTAATCAATCCAAATCCACTATCACTTGCTCGCATACTTCTGTTCAAGAATATTTTTTTTCCCAGCAGGCTTTTCCCTACAACATTCACCCCTTGGATAGGGGCCTCCAATACTTGGGCTATTGGCTAAAACCCATCAGTCAAAGAATCGATGATTGGGTTTGGCTGGTAACAAAGTTGGAGATGCGACTAAATGTATGGAGTTTCAGATATCTATCAAGGGCCGACAGGCTAGTGCTCGTTAAATCGGTTTTAGAAGCCACTCTGGTCTTCTGGATGGCTCTTGCATGGATTCCGCGGAATATTCTAGGGCAGTTAAAACAACTCTGTAACAGATACCTCTGGAATGGTAACCAGGACAAAAGGTTATTCGCCTGGATCAGCTGGCAAAAGATTACCCTACCAAAGAAATGGGGAGGATGGGGGCTCAAGGACCTCCCCACCTTCGCTCAAGCACTTTCTGCCAAAATGGGTTAGACCCTTATGACAAGTCAGAATCTATGGGCTCATGTATCATACCATAAATATATATGGCCCCAGAGGTTATTGGATTGGATCAGATTACCATCCTGGCAATCGAAGGGATGCTCGTCGATTTGGAAGGCACTTATACATTCTCTCCCACTCATCCGTGACAACTTGGTCTGGAGAATAAATGATGGGAGTTTAGGTAGGATAGGGCTTGACCCGTGGATTGGCAGTGGTGGGAGACACATACTCAGCAGAGAACTTATCAGACTCCTAAATGCCCGAGAAATCAAGGTATTTGCTGACATTGCTGATCAATAGCGCACAGATATATTTTCACAGGCTTGGAAGACGGCCCAACACCTCGATCTTCCTCCACAATGGCATATGGAATGGGACAATTTCATCTCAGCATTAACTGAATCTCATATAAGGATTAAACAGGGGTCAGACGAATTAGTATGGTGTATGGCTGATAATGGTATCTACGCACCAAAGCAGGGTTACAACACTCTCATAATGCACAAAAAACCTGATTCGCTCTGCAACTAGTGGAAAGATTTATGGCAGTTAAAAGCTCCCCCTCGCACAAAGCTCTTCTTTTGGTGCGTTATAAAAGACATCGTTCCCACAGGTGAACATCTCTCCCATCGAGCGATATACGGGCCTTCTTGGTGTATCCTGTGAAAGGCGGCAGAAGAAACAACTGCGCACGTCTTTCTTCATTGCCCGGTTTCACAAGCTCTTTGGCATAACATCTCAGCTCCTATCGGCTTCACTGGAACTTGGAACAGGGTGGATATTTAAAGTTCCTGGGTTGATTGGAAACAAAGGCATCGAGGCTCAAAATTATTGAACCTCCCCTTAATTGTGGCTTGGCATTTATGGAAAGTTCGAAACCGACATATATTTGAGAATCTGATGGTGTGCTGGCCGCGTACTGAAGCCAGTATTATCTCCTCCTTGACAGAACTTCCTGATCCCACTCCCACCAGGATGAGGAGTATCCTGCCTCCTCCTACTATTGATTTCACTACCCCCTGGGCCTTCTTCGACGGGGCAGCAAACCAAATTGGTTGTGGGGAGGATTCGTGCTTCGTAGAAACGAAAATCATAGATTCAAAGTACATATGGGGCTTGGTGTGGGCTCAAACAACTTTGCGGAAATAATGGCTCTTCGCAATTTATTACACTTTTCCCTGGAACAGCGGTGTCAAAATCTTAATATATATGGGGATTCGAAGATTGTTGTAAATTGATTCAACCTTATTACAACTTGTCACATATATACTCTCAGCAATATAATGTATGAAATACAAACTTTCAAGGCAGCATTCAATCACATCTCTTGCCTTCACATATACAGGGAACATAACAACTGCGGTGATCAATTATCCAAGGAGGCTCTGGCACTTCCCAGAGGAGAATGGATAATATTGGAACAGCAAGGATCTGAGGAGTACCGTTTCTTCCATAGGCCATATATAGACCGGAGAGCCCAATAGGGACAACAGTCCCGAATATCAGAGAAATAAATGCATAAAATCTGGATTTTTTTTTGACTATCTACGAAAAACATACATATAGAGAAATTTGACCCTGTGTGGTCTTGTACAGGCGATCAAGCCAGACAGTAAAATAGGCTATCATCATTATATTTGGTATACAATGACAGATCACCCTGTGTGGTGGATCTTGGTATGAAAAGATTTAGCATATGCTACCGCATTTACAATATGTAATTTCCTTCTCTTAATGAAAATTACGGATTTTTCCAGTGGAAAAAAAAAACTATGCATATTTATTATAATTATAATTTGAATTTGAATTTAGTTTGAAAATTATTTTATGTATATTAAAAAATATTTTTTATTAAATATTAATGTATATTTATATGTTTTAATATAGTTATAAACCATACATATTTATTATAATTAAAATTTGAAATCTAATTAGAAAATTATTTTAATATATTAAAAATGTTTTTTATTAAAATATTATATTGTATATTTATATATTTTTAATATTTAAATTTAAATTGAACAATAATATATTAGAAAGGAAAAAACGATCCAAAATCGAGCGCTCTGCAGATGCGATCTGAATTGCCTCGGCTCTCCATTCTGAAAACCCCTGCTTCACGTAACTCTCAACCTTCAATCTGAGGCGTCCTCACTGAAGGTTCTCCAATGAATGCGCCCCCAGGAGGGGCGGGATCCTCCCCCCCTCCACACATCGGCTCATCCTCTGACAACTCAAGGAAAAAACATAAAGATCCTCTGCACAAACCAGCAAGCCTCCCAGAAACAGATCAAGGACCAGATCCGGCTACCAATGAAGAAGAAACTGCTGCTACATGCGATGACACGGGCAAAGACAGTGGCGGGAATAAAAAAGCTCCTAAGATACAACCAAAGGCGACTTCAGCCACATGCATACCAAAAAAGGCTGAAAGAATCAAAGTCGAACTACCCAGCCAACGGATCAATGGCGAAATTCAATTCATGAGGGACCATGCACTCATCGGCAAGTTCCTCGGATTCTGGCCTACTGAAAAGGCCTTGCATGGCTGGATTGCTTCAAAGTGGAAGCCTAAGGGACAAGTCACTTTGCAGCTTGGCCCCAAAGGCTTCTTCACAACAATCTTTAATTGTCTGGAGGACAAATCACGAATATTTGAAGGAGGTCCGTACTTCTTTAATTCTTCTGGACTGTACTTAAGAGAATGGAAAGAAAGCTGGGCTCCTTTCTGGATACAAATGTATTCCCTCCCTGCAAAATATTGGAAGGAGGAAACTCTAAGGGACATAGCCAACAGCGTGGGGACCTTCATCAAAGCTTCTGAGGAAACTAAAACTCGCAGATACACTTCTTACGCCCGGATCTGTGTCCAAATGCACCTTACCAAAGATCTAGCAGACTCGGTAAGTCTTTTCCACGACGACTTTGAGTGGATTCAAACTTTAGATTATGAGCACATTCCTTTTCGTTGCAGAAAGTGCCATGAGCATGGCCATCTCTTCAGGGATTGTCCCCTCAATCCTCAACCCAAACCTCCTGTCAATGATCTTAGCACAGACTCAGAAGGCTTCATCAAAATCCCTAATCGCCGCTGTCATGCAAAGAAATCTACCCCAGCTCCTGATAGCTCCAAAAAGCTGAACTCCCATAACAGATTTACAATTCTCACCCCTCGTGATCCTTATGAGAATCCTCCAGCTTCATCCTTGGATAACCCTGATCTTTCTTCTCCCTCCCAGATCCTCAAGCTTCCTCAGCCATCAGCTGACTCAGATCCTTCAAGCCTTCCCATCTCCCCTGCTCACAAGAAATCAGAACCAGAGAATGCAGTGCAATCTTCCTCAATGGATCTGGAAGTGGCTCTAATCCTCAGCACTCAGGACAATACTCTCATGAAAGATCAAAACATGCCCTCAAAAATGGATGAAGATATAGAGAATATCAGCTTAGAAGGTTTAGACATATTCAAGCTAGAGACAACCTGCAAACAGAAAGAGTACAATACAATCCCTCCATGGGAAATCGAAAGGCTGGAAGGAGTTCTCAGCAAAGCGCAACACAACAAATGCTTAGGAATACAAGAAGGAAGCCCATGGGATGGAAAGAAAATCCTAAAAGAAACAAAAAAAGAGGGTAGAAAACGGACCTGCAGAGGACCATCATCCTAGGAGAATTGCTCATGGAATCTAGGAGATTTCCTAAGCTGACAAAGTTCTACAAATCTCAACCCCACAATTCCTCATGAAGCTTCTTTCCTGGAATGTAAGAGGGTTGAACAGTGCCTCCAAACATAGAATGTTAAAAAATGTGATACAACAAGAAAAGCCCACCATAGTTTTTCTTCAAGAAACAAAAAGCAACAGTACCATCTTAGAAAAGATTCTGAGAAAGATTTGGGTAGGCTGCAACTCAGTCACTGTGGATGCCTCGGGCGCATCGAGGGGACTAGCGATCATTTGGAACCCACAACTTCTCACTCTTCAAGACTTCCACGCATCTCATTTCTTTATCCAAGCTACCTTCCATCTCACAGGAACAGACATTCACAGTCATCTTTCAAATGTCTACTTTCCGCAACAATTAAATCAGAAACTGGCGCTTCTGGACACTCTCACGGTTCTGAATTCAAACAGACAATTTCCGCTTTGGATTGGAGGGGGCGATTTCAACTTCATCAGAGCCCTGGAAGAAAAAAGTGGCGACAGAGCAAAATTAGAAGGGGACAGTATAGGTTTTTGTAATTACATTCAAAATAACCATCTTATGGACATTCACACTTCAAATGGAGTCTACACTTGGTCCAACAAATGCAGCGGATCTCAGCGCATCGCCTCAAGACTAGATCACTTTCTGATTTCGGACAATGCCATACACCTTGGAGGGGATTTTCACGCCTCTATTGTGCCTCAAGGAGGATCCGATCACTGGCCCATTATGCTACAATGGGCACGACCATGCACAAAAAGTAACAGACCCTTTCGATTTGAGGCATTTTGGTTCACCAACCCCAATTTCAAAACAGTGGTTAAGGAGGCTTGGAAAGCCTTCATACCCTCTGAAGGAACCAAAATGTTCCAATTTCAACAGAAATTGAAAAGTCTCAAACAGGTTCTCAAAAATTGGAATCATACCCAATTCGGCAATATATTTGAGCAGCGAAAAAAATTGGAGCAACAAATGTGCACTTTACAACAGAAGATTATTATGGAGGGGCGAACAGAAGACAGAGCGCACCAGGAGCAGATCCTTTGGACTGAAATCTAGACACGCAGACATCAAGAAGAAACTCTGTGGCGGCAGAAGTCTCGCATTCGTTGGCTAAAGGAGGGGGAGAAAAACATCAAGTTTTTCCACAGATCCACAATCCAAAGAAGGATACATAATAATATAGCATTCATCAACAATAGGCAAGGGGAAAAATTAGAAAAGCATGAAGAAATGGAAAAGGAATTCTAGGAACACTTTCAGGAAATCCTTAAGGAACCACCAGAAAGCAGAGATCAGGCTATTAAAAAAATTACACAACTCATCCCTAAAATAATTACGGAGGACCACAACAAACAACTGCTTCAATCCATCTCAATGAAAGAAGTGGAAGAAGCCATGGCTCAAATCAAAGATGGTAAAGCACCCGGTCCTGACGGGTTCACAGCTAATTTTTTTCATGAATTTTGGGAGCTGGTTAGCACAGAGGTTTGGGAATTAGTGGAGGAATCACGAACAATGCATTGGATTCTCCCTTCGCTTAACTCCACCTTCTTAGCGCTAATTCCCAAAGGGGCTGAGTCAAACACGCCCGACAAATACAGGCCTATTGCACTATGTAACATCATCTACAAACTTATTTCCAAAGTCTTGGCCAATAGGCTCAAACCCATTCTCCCTCTCCTCATCTCGCAGGAGCATATAGGTTATGTAGAGGGGAGACAAATAATGGACGGCATAATTCTCTCAAACGAAGTGATTCATTCACTGAAGCTTCTAAAAAAGCCAGGTATGATTCTGAAGCTTGATCTTTCAAAAGCATTTGATAAACTCAGCTGGTCTTATATACAACAGATGTTACTGGCGTTTGGCTTTAATGCAACTTGGGCTAGATGGATCATGAACCTCATCTCTTCACCCAGATTCTCTATCCTGCTCAATGGTTCTCCCTCCAAGTCCTTCCGCCCCTCTCGTGGAATCTGTCAACGGGACCCCCTCTCCCCTTTTATTTTTGTTCTAATGGCTGAAGGCCTCAACCGTCTGCTCCACTCAGCTATCTCCTCTCAAACCCTGAAAGGCATTTCTCTACATGGTCTTCACCCTTTGTCTCACCAACAGTTTGTTGATGACACCATGCTCTTCGGACACCCTTCATCTCAAGAAGCCTCTGCCTTCAAAGATCTGCTTTCTCTCTTTTCTGAAGCCTCTGGCACCTCTATCAATGCCACTAAATCCCACTTATTCTTCTTTCATACTCCAGCCTTTACTCAAAGAAACATAGCAAGAATTTTGGGATACTCCATTGCAACGCTCCCTTCGAAATACCTAGGAACTCCTCTCCTGGACTCAGCCATTAAAAATGCCTCTTGGAGAACCCTCATAGACAAGCTGGAATCTAGGCTCTCCTCATGGACTTTTCGCTCGCTCAATATGGCCAGCAGACTTATCCTCATAAAAACCGTTCTCCAGGTTATGCCCCTATATCTCTTTTCTGTTTTAGCTGCCCTAAATGGGTTCTTAAAAGCATCCGTAATCTGCAGAGAAACTTTTTGTGGGGATCCTCTGGTCTCAATAGGAAATGGGCACTGGTAAATTGGAATGAAGTCTGTCAACCAAAAGCAATCGGCCGGTTAGGATTGCGAGATCCCCTCCAAAGTAACAACACTATGGGAGCCCGAGTATGGTGGAACTGGCTCTCCAAACCACACACTCCTTGGGCTCGTCTTTGGCAAG
Organism: Pinus taeda; assembly: GCA_000404065.3. Taxonomy (NCBI): domain Eukaryota; kingdom Viridiplantae; phylum Streptophyta; class Pinopsida; order Pinales; family Pinaceae; genus Pinus; species Pinus taeda. Next base: position 21,535 of record APFE030801491.1, read on the forward strand.
CAAAATATGTGCCCGGATGCCAATGGAAAGATCTTATCAGAATCTGCCCTACAACTCCCGGATCCCTGATCTGGAATGCTCCCAATCTCCACAGTGCCTTCATACAGGAACACAGCTTCTGGGAAGTGCACTCGGGTACCTCAGCTAGATTTTGGGAGGATTCATGGCAGCAACTCCCAAAATTAGCGTCTCTCTTTTACAAGCCAAGGTGGCAGGCTCATATGCATCATGCTGATATTATCAACGTTCATCAATTCTGGCAACAACAAACATCTGACAATTTTCATTGCTGGAAATCAGCAAGCACTTGGCAGGCCAACTGGCAAGGAGAATCCTACACAGAGATAGAGCAGGAGCTGAATCAAAGGAAAATCAAGCAATCTGATCAACAGGGCAAGCTTCGTTGGGGTCACACGCCTAAAGGTATGTTTACCACGAAGGAAGCACATCATCTACGCTACACTCCCACGCAGGCAAACAAAGACAAACTCTGGGATCAAGTATGGCAACCAGGTATATGGTCCAAGGTCTCCACTTTCTTATGGCTGCTAGGCAAACAACGAATTCTAACATGGGACAAGTTGCAAAAACGAAGCTTCATAGGACCTTCAAGATGTCCTAATTGCAACCTCAACACATAAACAACTGTGCATCTAATGGATACATGTCCTCTTGCTACTCAATTATGGGAGAAAATTGATAACTGTAACAGAAGATCTGGCAGAAGACAAGGAGATATTGCATAAACCATCAGAAACTGGCCAAGGAATCCCTTTCAAAGCTCTCTGTTAAACTCGTTATGGAACCTCATCCCAGGTTTCTCTTACTGGATATTAGTGAAAGAGAGAAACAATAGAGTCTTCAACAACTCCAGCAAGCCCATCGATACTCTATGGCTTCTCCTCCAGCACAATCTCCGAGAGACTCTGGCATTAAGACAATGGCTACCTACGGACCTGCCAGAACTCCCTCAAGAACGACTCATCTTAAATGCCTGGAACATGGACTTTTCCTCTCCGGTCCAAATCAACCCCTGTTCCCCATCCAACTCTGCCTCTCCTCTAATCTAGTCTCCCCCTGCTCCCAATTCGTTCAAATTAAACTTTGATGGCGCGGCAAAGGGAAACCTAGGACCTGCTGGTTATGGAGGAGTCTTCAGAGATGAAATGGGCGCAATCAGACACATTTATCACGGCAATATCGGCATCGACACCAACAATGCAGTGGAGCTGGAAGGAATCTAAAAAGGAATCTGCATAGCAGAGCAAGAAAACATGTATCCTCTTGAGGTTGAAGGAGACTCTTTCATAATAATAGCAGCGATCATCAGAATCCAGGTAGGCTCCCCAACTTCTAAAACAGCCACAAGTTGGAGACTACTTAGGAGACTGGAGCAATTGGAGGAAATGCTGCGGATACCCCAAAGCATCACTTTCAGGCACATAAGGCACACAGCCAACAAAGTGGCAGACAGAATGGCCAACCAAGGGTCAATCAACAGATTAACAACTTCTCAGGCCCTCTCAGTGATACAATGATGAACAACTACAGAAGGAATGCATCGCTCTGGCGCAACAGGACTATTCAATCCAGGCACAGAGGCGCTGATCGGAATGCTAGCAAGATAAGGTTGGAGATGTCAGGCAAAGGATCACTCACAGGTGCCATTGGTCACTGCCAATGTCCAGCTCCACTCACTAAGGCTCGAAACTGGCCACGCAAGTCAATGAAGGCGGTCCTCCTATGTTCAAACAGGCCCACTTCTCAGCTGGAGAATGCCCATAGCTGGCAGCGCATTTTTGGTCAAGAAGACAACCTGATACACTCCCTTCCATAAAATGGTCAGTGTAAGCGTCAGGCGCACTCATGGTTCAGCCGAGACACGCGAAAACTGGAGATTGGTTTCCAATCGATCCGAAAACATGCTAATCTACTGCAAATTTGTCATATGAGTATGTCAGAATGCCAGGGTATTGGCTAGAAATGTCAAGGCTGCGGCCCTGCTGTAAAATACTTTGTTTTTAATATAGAAATAGTCTAATTAAGAAAAAAAAATATTTAAATTTAAATTTAATATAATTTAATCTTTATATAAAATATTTACTTTATAAAAAAATATTCAATTTTTAATGATCCAAAAAACTTTTTAAATAATATAACAATATTCATTATTTAATAGTTACATGTGTTTATATGCATATATATAAATGATTAAAATAAAATATTTTGTAATTATATTTTATTAATGTTTATAAAGATTAATTTATGTACATGTAAGATCTGTTTTCATTGGGTTTGCTTTTTTTTAAACCTTGATACAGATTTTAGATTGGCTTAGTAAGTGACGACATTGTTGGTTTGGGATTGGCCCTTTTCAAGCTGTAATTTGATTTTGGTCATTTGATTTGATTTTGGATCGACCCTTTTAAAGCTGTTAAATATCATGGGTCGTTCTTAACACAATTGTTAATGCTTGTTGTGCTCAATTCAATCACTGCCCGCTGCTGTGTTGCTGAAAATTGAAGCGCTTCAATTCTCTGAAACCCATGCCTGCTGTTGCGCTTCAATTCAGAGACAATTCTCTGATACCCATGACCGCTACTGCACTTCAATTCAATTCAAATTCTCTGATACCCATGGAAATTGGTTTGCACAACCCAAAAACAGAGGTCTATACGGTGCTTATTAAACAAGGCCATGGAACTTGGCTTGCACTGCCAAAACAAGCAGGTCTGATAATGTATGTATAAAATGCGTAACTTATCTCTTAGAATTTGGGAGGATTAAATAATTGAATCGTATATTATATTGTCTCGTGCAGGACTTATGTTGGGAGTTAAGCGGTTATAACATTTATCAACTATGTAGAGAACGCATAGATTTCAGGGGAATCTCAACTGAATACATTTCTTTTTTCACATGACGCGACGCAGAGAATTGCATG
>APFE030801496.1:0-13238 GCA_000404065.3 Pinus taeda
AAAATTAAAGATCCAAGGCCTTGGCCTTTAATGCCACCTTACATCTGAATTACAGGGTAAAATTATGTGTAGCAGCCATAGCATGGGGAGCTAGATTTACATTTATTAAAGATTTAGCTCCCTAAAGAAAGAAAGGACCCTGCTCGGAGCTAGACTTACATTTAGTAAAGATTTAGCTGTTTAAAGAAAGAAAGTACCCTGCGTGCTCCCACTGACTTCCTTTCTTTATAACCGCATTGCCAACCAAAAAATTGCCCATTGTATTCAAATTTACAAATATGATCCTGTGCAATCATCCTTTCTAACATATTTATACGTCCTTAGGGTTTTGAGTCAGCACATAGCGTTTTAAGTATTTCTGCCGATTCTTTCTCATTTAAAGGTTTATTTTAAAGAATCCACTGTAAAACATTGGTACATTTGTCTATGTATAATCATCGCTATCTGCAACCGAAGGCCTTTTAGAGGACTCTGATTTTCTGGATAGAAATATGGATTTTCTCTTTCTCAATTTTCTCTTTCTCTTCTCCCCAGCCAGAGATTCGTCCTCAGCTCCAACCGTACAGTGTGGGTTTTATGGGCTTTACACACTCATTCCAAACCTTGGAACACATCAGTGATCAAATGAGGCTCAACGTACAGTCTGGGTTTCATGGGCTTTACACACTCATTCCAAACCTTGGAACACCTCAGTGATCGAATGAGGCTCAAGAATCAATCATGGTACCTGGGCATGAACATACAACATCAAATCTATGCAATATTTTTCTTAATTTAAATGTGAAAATAGGGTAGTTTTCATAATTTCAAAAACAAATCCAGTTTCAATTTAGTAGTCACTAACTATAGTTGTATATTAAATTTATAATCATGTTACAGAGAATCGGGAGAACCTCCTATTATAATAACTTTATATATATATATCATGGTAGGTAGCCATGGAGGGTGAAAGCTACTGGAATTAATTATTTTTTAATGGAGGACTCTTGTTATACCCATTTTGCATATGTTTATGTTGACCATATTGTGTTTGTTTGAGTCATGAGACATATGGAGTCAAATACATCAAACAAAATGTTTGATGTTCTCCCAATTTTATCTCTTTATTTTAATTTTCATTTTTTATTAACCATGGGGAGGCCATTCTTGATCTATGTGATTTCCTCTATGTTTGTTTGAGTCATGAGACAACTTGAGTCAAATATGTCAAACTCATGTTCTCCCACTTTTTATATTTTTTTTTTCATTTTTCGTAATTTTGGGGAGGGCATTCTTAATCTATTTGATTTCCTCCCAAAATTTGGCCTACATAAAAATAAAAAAAATGATCACTATCTTATCTCTAATATGCATAGTGTTCCGATTTAGATTTTAAAACCCCTAAACATGATAACATGTTTTGGGTAACTATCTCAAACCATATAGATTTATAGGAATTACTTATCTTTTTCAACATAGATATAAAATTGTGTCAAATATATCTCCTCCTTTAAGTCACCATACTCCAATGATGTCTCACATTTCCCCATCCTAAATCAAAAGTTGTTCCTACACATAATAAGAACTTGATACATGTTATGTTGCAAGAATTATTTATGTTTCTTAACATAGATATACAAGCCATCTTAGGAGGCCATTATAGTCTATTGGATGTCCTCACAAAATGTCCCCTACATAAAATTTAAGAAATAAAAAAATTTGATTTCAAGAAAATGACCACCTTCTTGTCTCTAATATGCACTTAAAACCCTTAAACTTGAGAAAAAATAATAGAGCACAATCTTATTTCTAAAAGGAAAATGACCACTATCTTGTCTCTAATGCACTTAAAACCCTTAAATTTGAGACAAAATAATCCAGATTTTGATAACATGTTTTGGGTGATTATTTGAGACCATATAGAGTTACATATGACCATTATCTTGTCTCTAATATGCACTTAAAATTTTTGAACTTGAGACAAAATTAATCAAGGTTTTGATAGCATGTTTTGGGTGACTATTTGAGACCATATAGAATTGCAAGAATTAGATATGTTTTTAGTGACTATTTGAGACCATATAGAGTTGCATATGACCACTATCTTGTCTCTAATATGTACTTAAAACCCTTAAATTTGAGACAAACTAATCTAGTTTTTTATAGCATGTTTTGGGTGACTGTTTGAGGCTATATATATTGCAAGAATTCAAAATATTCTTTGACAACCCATGTCACCTTGTACTTTTCAAAAATGCTATTGAATTTATCTTTTCATTGAAAACCCATTTTCATTTCATGTGTTTATCCATTAGGCAACCATACTTTGGTACCATTCTTAATAAAAAGAAGAAGCCATCTTGAGGAGGCCATTTTTAATGAGTAATATTGGCGAGACAATTATTAGTCTATGTTAGTCTATCTTAGTCTATATAATGTCCTCATAAAATGTCCCCTACATTAAAAAATAAAAAAATTGCTAAAATAAAATGACCATTATCACATTTCTAAAAATGATAAAAAGAAAATGACCATTATCTTATCAAAAATAAAATGACCATTATATTATCTCTAATATGCACTTAAAACCCTAAAACTCTAGACAAAATAATCTAGCTTATGATAACATGTTTTGGGTGACTATTTGAGACCATATAGAGTTGTAAGAATTACTTATCTTTTTAGACATAGATACAAAATTGTGTCAAATATATATCCTCCTCTAAGTCACCATACTTAAACGAAATCATGTCTTCACATTCCCCTATCTTATTTCTAAATCAAAAGTTGTTCCTACATATAATATCAAAAGTTTTTCATACATATAATATCCATGAACTTGATATCTAAGAACTTGATAGATGTTATTTTAGTAGCCACTCAAGTGTGTTTTGACAACTTAAAAATATTCTTTCAAAACCAATATTACTTTTCAAAGATGCTATTGAATTTATCTTTTCCTTAACACCCATGTGCATTCAACTCAAATATGAATATGTTTCGACAATTTCAAAATATTCTTTCACAACTAATACCACCTTGTACTTTTAAAAAAAAATGATAAAGAATTTATCTTTTCCTTTTACACACATTTCCATTTGGATCCATGTGTTCATCCATTAAGAAACCATACTTTGATATCATTTTTAGTAAAAAATGAAGTCATATCCTTATACACCCATTTCCATTTGGATCCATGTATTCATCCATTAAGAAACCATACTTTGATATCATTTTTAGTAAAAAATGAATCCATATCCCTATACACCCATTTCCGTTTGGATCCATGTGTTCATCATATCATTTTTAGTAAAAAATGAAGCCATATTCTTATACAAGCCCAATTCTAGCACTCCTTCGATTTTTATATTCTTTTATAGCTATAGGCTCATTTTTGTAAGTAAACAAATGAAATATACAATTGAAATTGGATAAACTATAATTGCATATATCTAGTGCCTTTTTTTACTAAGTTCACCTTCTCCAAGGCTAAGGTGGAGTTCCAATTTCCTATTCTAAAATTCTTTATACCTCCTCATCACTATAATCATAAACTTTGGTTCATTATCTCTTTCAAATTTTCTAATCTTTGGTGTGGTTGCTAAAGAACTAAATAAACAACTAGCTTCTTCTCACCCTCTTCTAGTGAAGACTTTAGTTTTCTTAAAACAATATTCTTATACTTAAAATTCTCATCTACATGATCATAAAGCTTGTATGCTTTTACACCAACAACATAATTAATGAAGATACATTTCACTACCTTATTATCAAACTTCAAAAATTCATCCTTAGGCACATGATCATAAACCTTGCAACTAAAATGTGAATATGCTAAATCAAGTGCTTTTTCTTAATTAATATTACGACTTTGTTTTAGTTAAGATCCTAATAGGGGTCCTTTTCTAAATAATTAGAGTAAAAAAACTACTTAGGTAACATACAATAGAATTGGCTTTTATCTAGAATTTCTACTCTAACCTGGATCCTCTAAGCATACTCTAAAACTCCCCATCAAAGTCTTATTCATGTGTTGTAAGTGGCATATAGAGTTGTCTTATGATTTTATGCATAGTTGTCCTTATACAACATTTCAGAATCTACAAAAGCAAAAACTCACTATGTTTATTAGTCTTCAATGCCTTGATCTTTCTATCAATTTAATTTCTGAAGATGACCTTGAACAACATCAACCAAATGAATATCGTTGATTTAATTATGATAGATATATACATGTTAATCTATAATAGTCATCAATCCATAATACCTAGTATAAATATTAAATTAATCAACACTAACAAGATGAAATTCATAAAACTTGAACTATATCTAGCCTATAAATATAAAATATATGATAAATACACTAAAATTTTACAGAGATATGTTTTCATATAGCCACAACACATGTAGGTAATCACTAGGAGAGCCAAATTTCTCCTATTGTTTTGGTTGTATGTTTCCATCTATCCACCCATGTAGGCAATGACTAGGAGAAAAATATTCTCCTCTTGTTTTAGCTTGACAAATTGTAGGTTTCTACAAATATAGCTCTAATTCCATGTAGATTTTTACTTGTAGATTCAATAGCTTATGTGATATGCTAAAAAACAAGACAAGAATGTACTCTAGTCTTCTGTGGAAACCAAAATTGATCGATGAAAACAATAAGCAGAAAAGGAAGAATTTCAATCGCACATAACACATATTTTCCTTGGTAAAGAAACTACTCTTAAACCTGAATATCTATATTGAATTAACCAGAATATTTAAAAAGAAAATACAATTCTTTCTCAACGTGAACAATTGCTACAGCAGTACAATCTATCTCTCTCCTTCACAAGTAAGCTCAAGCGAACACTTAGCAAATTCTTTTGTCTACCAAGCCCCTACATCCTTGTGAAATTCCTGAGAGAATTAGCCCATATTTAATTGGGAAATTCTCCTTTTATCACTGTGCAATCCAACCATAGGCCCTCAAATGATTGCATGCACCATTTGTACAACTAGGAAAATTACACAATGGATAGTACACTATCCTTGAACTCTCATACAACTCAGTCTTCCTCTGAACTGACATGGATGAGTTATTTATTACTGAATCTTGAGTTAATTAGTGTGACACAATTGGGAAATTCTCTCTCCATAACTGTGCAATCCATCCATAGGCCCTCAACTGACTGTATGCACCATATGTACAACTCGGAAAATTATACAACTCATAATACATTGTCCCTGAATTCTAATATCAACTCGGTCTTCCTCTGAATTGACATGTATGAGTTATTTATGACAGAATCTTCAGTTAACTAGTGTGGCACCGAGGATGCATTGGTGCATGTCCCCATTACTAGACCTCCTACTAGTTCTTCCAATAGTTAAAACTAGTTTAATTGACTTTAGCTCAGTTAAACTAAGTTAATTAATTACAAATCAAAATAACTCAACACAGACCCTTGACTTTAGCTTAGTTAAACTAATTGAATTAATTACAACTCAAAAAACTCAACCTCCTCCCTTAAAATTTAAGGATCACTCTACATGACTCTAGATAGACTTCCAACTTGAATTTATTGAGCCAACTAAGTCAACTTAACTTAGTTAACCGTTACAAGTTGCTATGAGAATATAATTACAATTTAATTCCTAATTTAATTCAATGAAAAATTAAATTAAGATTTTCTTGTTGTTTTTTTACCATTTCTTGTTGCTATTTTCAACACAAATAACACTCATATGATTATTTATGGACAACTAGCCTCACATGAATCTTATCCATGTTCGATTTAGTGCTATTTTACATCTAGACTAATAATATGAAAATGGCGCATTAGGTGTGAGGTACATGAGCCTTTTTTCAATAAAGTGTTTTCATTAAATGTTTAAGGTCATTGTCTCATGGATCATAAGTTGAATTGGATGAATGCGCAATTTTCACACTATTCATGTTCCCATGCTCACCTTGGTTGTTACCACTTTCCCTCACTCTAATGTGACCCCGCCTCACTACTTTACATCCTCGGGCACAAACTAGTAGGTTCTAATGGACATTGCATGCATGTGGCAATCCATACTTAGGGTTTTCCATCTCCCCCTTATATTCACATCCCATATTTAGGTTGATTTCTATCTATCAACAAATATGACATCTTAATTGAAATCGCATGTGAGTGGCAACCCATACTTAAGGTTTCCCATCTCTCCCTTATATTCACATCCCATATTTAGGTTGATTTCTATCTATCATCATTATTCCTTTTTTTTCTCATCGTTTAGTATGGATCTAAAAACATTTTTCCCCATCATGTTGAAATGAAAAAAAAAATTAGAGATAAATTAACTGCATGGAAATACTAGAGTGTGATATCTAGTACCCTCAATGTTCCTCACCCATTTCATTGCTAATCCCTCATATATCTAAATAAAGGAAAATTTGATCATCTTAGCCCCAAAAGAGAAATGGAATGATTCATATTCATGTGGCTTGTTGTAGGAGAATTTTTTTTAGTTTTATGAAGAAAAAGAAGAACAAATATACATATAAATACAAACACAAATAAAAAATATGTATTATAGATAAAACAATAAACTGCATGGTTACGCAATTATATTATTATGGATTGACACTTTAATGAGGTTGGGAGATGGGGGAGAAAGTCCAGATTCACACCAATCATAGATCAATGAATTAGATTCATTGAGGTCCCTCTTGATCATAAAGGGGTAGGGGTTATGATACCATTGGTTTAATAAAATTGGTTTCTTGCCACTGTGTGAGCATATAAGGAAACAAAGGTTATGAAAATAGGTAAGTATGGACACATATTGTTCAAAACAGGTAACATATTGACATGCATTTAAGGTGTATGGATGGTGTGGAACTTTATGTCAGCATGATGTCATTAGTGACATCACTCAATTTTCAAAATTTATATCAAACAAAAGGAAAGTGGCCTTAGTAAGTGAAAAAGAGAGAAAACATTATTATTTTACCATGAACAAACAACACAATGGATTTCGTAACAACAATGCTAACTCTTCCAACACATTCCCATCATTGTACATTGATCTTCAAGTCAACAAAATTTTAAAGAAAAATTCCATGTAGTCTCTTTCACTATTATTTATCCTTTTAAAACCATGATGAAGTATAGGAGGTAGAAACTTATACTCCATGAATGTGTAAATTTTGAAAACATGCCATTAGTGGGCCGTGAGGAATATATCTGTGATACCCATTGAAAATTGTATTTATCTCAAATCACAAAAGGAACGTCAAGTAAACTATTAATTTTCCACTGTTTGATGTTGTTACAATCACTTTAACCTAATTGTTAACTTCAAACATTAATAAATAGAAATTGTAGATAAAACTATAAATGTAATGTACAATAAAAGACAATCAGAAGCAATGACAAGAGACACAAGAATTCGGTCAAAGACAAGGGAAAAACCCACAACATTGAAAACCCTTTCAAATTATTATTCTTATTAGATTGTCATAAAATTTTCAACAGAGAGAGTACAATAATTCAATTCAACAATGAATCAAAGTCAATCTTCAAATATCCAATAAAATCAATCAACCAATATCAAATGATTAACCAATAGTCAAATATGGTCAAAGCCAGAGTTTGTAATTCTATCAATGTAAAAAATAGTCATATGTGCCCTATCTAGTCCATGAGTCAAATTTCAATATTCCCTCTAAGAGCTTGGTTAACATTCAATGTACCCAACCTCCAATGCTGGTAAAAGTTAGCCAGAAATATTCAACAAAAAACTTTCAAAAGGGAGAGACAAATCTATGATTCACTCCCCTTTTGGCACCAACAAGTACTAGAAGGCATCAAGAACTCTTTGGGAAGGTTCCTAAAGATGGATCAACAAAGAATGGACAAAGATATCTTCCCATATGCACGAATTTGTGTTGAGATGGATTTAAGAAAACGACTACTTGATCGAATCCACATGATACATCAAGACTTCAAATGGACACAATGGACACATTTTGAAAATACTACCTTGAGATGTCGTATAATAGCTAAAACAAGGAGTTAGCTCTGATACCATGTCAGGCCATGTAGTAACTCCAATAGGTAGTAAAACTGATTCATCTGATTTCATTAGGTAGGCTACTGTTATATACAAAAGTGTGTGACTGCTCAGTTCATCTTTTGATGACTGTTCACATTCCTAATTTAACTATTTACATAAATTCACTCAATCGTGAGGATTAGGTGTCAACGCCTATGCTCTTCTTCTCTATTTCACACATATATTCTTTAGAAAAATCCAATGATAATGAAACATCTCTTGTACCTTGTGAGAATCTCTACTCTTCAATTTTATCTCACCCATATCTTGCTTGGAATCTATAAAATCATATCCTCCCAAATACCAATGAACTCATCTTCATCAACAAAATTTACATAATTTGGCCCATGTATGTCTTCAAACATACCTTCCTTAATCCATTTTCTAAATTAAGGGAAAATAACTTTAACACTAAAATATTGAAATTGAGAACACCATGGATTTATAGGGACTAGGGTGTCTTGGTTCTCATATACCCCTATCATTTTCAAATCCAAAATTTTTCTTAAGTTGATATTGGCCCTTTTTTATTCTTTCTATTCCAATCACTTGTTTTTTAAACTCTGGAAATATATGTTTCAATTTTTCCATTACTTTGTCAACATTACCATTGCATCTGTAGTTGAATGAATCATATATATTGCCCTAGGTTTTGTTTCAGCTTTGGAAGTTGATTGTGTTGATGAACCAAGAAAGTGAGCTTATCTGAAGGCAACTATATATTGTTTTATGCTTATCACCATTTCTTCAACCTCCCACAAATTCTTCAAACTTTTCTTGGTTATGAAAATTTAGCTCTCCATTGAATGCATCTATATAAGAAATAAGGATTGTAGCAACTAAAATTTAAGTTTCTTTAAGAAAATTTTGAAATTTGTGATCAAATATCTTGATGAACTCTTTGATGGTCTCATGGAATTATATATGCAAAGACAATATGCTAATTTCCATGGAAGAAAAGGTTTATATAACTTTTTTGTTTCAATTATTTTTATGCATAATGGTGTATTTTTTGCATCAAATCTTTTTAATCATTTTCCCTTTACTTTTTGTGGGAATCTTTGATTTGCATACCTCATGTACTTAGTAAATGTGCATTCATCTAGTAATGAACAACTTTCCCAACAAAAGGAAAAATATAAATTAACGTTTGTAGTCATGTGTGCTTGAGTTTTAAGATCTCATGAGAGCATTTAGTTCCATAGATTGACTCTCCCCTTGTGTTCTCCAAGAGTGAAATAAATGCTTTGAACATGAAGTTAGGAATGATTCTATGGAAAATACTTCCCTTATAATGGAGTGTCTTTCTACTTTTTCCAACATCTTTCTAACCTACATACTTTAAATGTAAACTGATCATTTCTTCATGCTTGCATTAACTAAGGTATCTTCATCCCTCAATTTTCATAAACTCTACAGTGGTAGTAACTCACTACAATGAGAAAATCAATCAAGTTGATGATGATATTATGAATAAACAATATAATGATCCCAATAACAAATAAATAACATGTTGAATGAATGATAAATGCCTACTTAATGTTGTTAATTTCCAACTCTAGAGGAATCATCAATCATAAAAAAACATAAATGGAACCAACTATGGATGGGATGGTAATATTCACCATTGCAATAAAAACATATGTCTATTCTCCATACTCAAAATAAATCTCAAATGTCTCTATGCACTACTAGCTCCCAAATTTTGCACTAGTTGGGTTGCTAATTCTATTGCCACATGCATACTCTCAAAATGCACGTCCTTATGCCATCATCAATAATTTCTCCTACACTCACCACATACTCATACACAACTCACTATCGTCACATATAAGAATCTAGTGTTGTGCCCCTCCTACGCAGGACCATAAACACACCCAGCTCAAATAAAGGCATCCCCATACCCTACTCTTTGTAAGGTCCTCCAAGGGAAGTTGCTCTAATAACTCACCTAGATTCTCCATACCTAGGTCAATGAGGATAGCAAAAAAATTGTGAATCATCAAATCAATCATGCAACCCTCTCAAGGTCTCTCAATTCTTGCAACATCACCTCAAGGTGCTCTACTGAGTTTGATCATATCCATCTCCTATCCTTGTTCAAGTTACTCCACTCTTGCAGTCCAGATATGAAAAAAATTGAAGCCTTCATGACTCAACTAAACCCCTCCCCAAGTGTCTTAGACCAATGTCTCACACAGATCAAGGGACCCGTAATCCATTTGAATCAAGGATGCACTTGATCCATTTAGGTCATTTGATCCAAGCACATCAACAGGTAGATATCGTTTAAGGCTATACTCAACCATGTGAAGGCTCTCCTAGTCACTACCACAAATCCATCAATTTGTCATCTCACGCATCATCATCCCATTTCTATTGGTACTGAAGCTAAATGAAGACTGTCAATTATATTGAATGCCTTAAAAGAGAAATAGAAAAATGTAACAAGCTCTCTCTCTACTATCATTGTTTCTTAGGTTAAAGTTGTAATATTAATTGAATTTCTCCTAGTCAAAAAGAGAGGACTAGAAAATGCTAGAAAAGGCCCGCGCCAAGATTACTTGAAGTACTACTTACAGAGTATAAAAAATTCCACTTTAAATTCAAATTCAAATTCAATGATAAACCTACCAAATTTCCAAAGATGTAGATAAATGACGTGGATGTGGATAAATGACGTGGATGTGAAAAGAATTTCTTGAAAAGCATCTCAATATTTTTGGTGAAAAAAACCAAACTTATGTGCATTGGAATCTCAAGAAAAAGCATTCACTTTTTTTTGAAAACCCAATTTCTTTACATGGGAATTTCAAGAAAGCATCTCACAATTTTTCTGTTATAGACGTTGTTATGGACTGTGATCCGCTAACCGATACACCTGGAATCTTTATGCACAATAACTTAAAAAAAAAGCGTATTATGCGTTTTTGTTATAGACGTTGTGGTAAAGCGTGATCCGCTCCACCTTTAAAAGATCACAGCTTTTTTGAGATAAAGATAACGTTATTGTGTGGTGCACATATATGGGTAAGTTCAAGCAAATAGTTTGCAGTTCTTTTGTTAACATCCTCGTCTTCTATCTATCATCTGTATTCAATCGTGTGGTCCATACTCACCTTCCTCTTTATGCTCGTCTTCGTTTTCCAACACATCCTTTCATTGTTTGGGAAAAGATGATAGGTACTTGGAGTACCATCTCCATCTTCCAATCCATACAGGCTGTGATGCCAACATTGCCAAACCTAACCGTTAACTCCTTTGCAATGCCTCCTTTCGCGTTCTTTTTATCAACGGCGAAAGTTGAGTCCTTGAGGAAACTGAGATATCGATTTAGTCGTATTTATGTGAAGACGCTACTGACGGAGATCGACCGGTGCACGACCGGGAAATCAAAATTATGTTATGATATTGATACTACTGTTTCCAGAAGCAAAAGGCTTATTTCTGAGATACAATTCTTCGAGGGTTGATCTGTACGCGAGTACGAAAGATCTTTGAATTTCGAGCAGCTGTGGCGATTCCTATGAGATACAGTCGTACCATATGACAATCAAATCAAAGTGTTTTGATTTAGGGTAAACTATTCATATAACTCTTTGTTGAGCACAAGTTAGGGTTTCGGCCAATTTCCACTCAAAAATTGAGCCAAGATCACCAACAGGCTTGGTACTTTGAATGCAAAATTTGTCATCAACAGCCACCATGTGGCACTCAAATAAACCAAGATCTTCTCAGTTGCACGTGCCTGTGAAATTTCAGCATCCCAATTCGGTTACTTACGTGGACGATTTCAATCTTGCAGCTAAGTGTGCCCCGTTGGTAATTAAAAAAAATTCTATATCAAGAAAAGGTGCGTTCTCGAAAATTTCTATTTCTTTTCTTCCATGGCAGAGATGGCTTCGAATTCGTCGAACTCACCATGCGCTGTCTTCAAATTCCTAAGAAGAAAGTGTACTTCATAGTGTGTACTTGCGCCTTATTTTCCTCCCCAAGTGTTAAAATTATAATTTCACTGCCCGCGCACGGGTCAGCAGTCAACGGCGCAGAAAACCACCACATCAAATCTAAACCGGCAGGAACATATCGCACCACTCTTCAACCTGAAGTGGTTTCCGGACAGTGTGGTCCGATACCGACAACTGTCCAACCGTGATGCTGGCATGACATAAGCACCTGACACTTTTCGGAAGGTATCTTTCACCCATCTCACCTCTTCCGATATCGTTTTCACCCGTTGATTTACCTCCAGCATTTACCGCCGTTGATTTAACAAAGCTGCACGATGGTTTAAAGTACTGTCAGAAAAGTATTCCGATATGAAAGCTCCACCGTTGGATTAACACTGAGTCTCTCCGCCGTCCATTTCAAGGAAAGTACACGGGGTCTGATTAAAAATTTAATATAGTGTGGACCATACGTATTGCCCATCCCCTATGTTAAATGGCTGACATTTATTTTGGTAAGGTTTTTAAATATTTCTTACGGCGAAGTTAAAAAGGGGTATGGGCGAGGTATTTCGTAAGTTTATTTTTATTTCTTTTTTATATATGTTTTAATATAGCATTGACCCAATGTTTTGTTATGTGAAAAAAAGAAAACCCACGGGGATTGTAACAAGCATTATGTAATTGCACATTGTAAAAAGTGAGACAGGGGGTCCGCACCACCAGAGATAAAATGTGTGAATCTCACACAGTGAGATAAGAAATTGGATTCGCAGCAGCGAATGGGATACAGAGATTAAATTTTTGTATTGCAGGGAGGAACGCACAGAAGTGCATAAAGTTTTTTTTTGGGTTTGAAATGTAAATGATTTTATGCAGCAGAGTAATTTTGTCTTGGTAATGTAAGAAGTAAAAAGGAATGCACAGTAGTGCAGGAGTAGCAGTGAAGTGAATGAAAAAACCAGGAGGTTGTTTTGTTTCAAAACCATGGATTGTTTCACACATGTGAAAAGGTAAATCTGTAACTCCCTGTAAATTTTGTTTTCACACAGCAGTGAATGTAAATGAAATATTTACACACAAAGGTGTAAAATTTCATAGGAGGCAGAGTAACTTTTGTGTAAATGTTTTGGTGAATCCCTCTGAGTGAAAGAGGATGAATATGTAAGTGTTTTTGTTTAATGAATAGAAATCATTTTATGGTGGTGAAATACTCTG
>APFE030801502.1:0-17437 GCA_000404065.3 Pinus taeda
ATGTTAAGTAAAGCCAATTTGTAATAAGATTTGTGGGTAGAAAAAGTTTCTATTGTTTTTTATTTTGTAAATAAATCACTATTAGGTGCATTATATGGTAAAATTCCTAAATAAGTATGACCAAGTTATCCTGGCATTTTTTCAAATTTAAAAAAAAATGGTTGTAAAGTTTATGTGTTGAGTACACACTTATACTTCACTGAGTGTGTTTGCTACTTTTTCCTTCACATGGTTTTCTTTTTTCTTCTACCTTCACCAAGCTTTATTGTCCCTTCCATCTTCACTAAGTTTTCTCACTACTTCGACTTTCATAAATTCCAACTAAAATTTGAATCTTCGAATGAAATTTATGGAAAGTCTCCCAAAGCTTCTTTCTTTTAGTATTATCCCAAGAATGAACTTCTACAACATGCCACATATTTGATTTTTCAAAAATGATTCTGAAACTTTTACCTAAGGCACTTATGTATGCCTCCTTAGACCTCTAAAAGTTTTACAATATGGAGAGTCCCAAAAAATAAGTTATAAAAAAAATTCCAAGTCGAGATATTTGAAATTGATTTAAGGAGCAATAAAGAACCCAAAATTCCATAGGTAATATCTCATAAAGTGTAATGAAACAATGCCTAAAATTTTGATCACATGTACTTAAAGATATTTTCCCTGTCTCCTCTAAATTTCATGGTTTGAAACATCCAAAAAAAAAATGTTATAGCGAAAATTCCAACCTGCCCTATTTAAAACTAATATTAGGAACATTCATGAACCCTAACTTCCAAAGGGAATATCTCATAAAATAAAACAAACCAATTCCAAAAACATTTACCACATGTATTGAGATATGTCACCTCTATCTCCTAAAAAATTGATGGTGTTAAACATTGTAGAAAACAAGTTATAGCAAAAATCCTGAGATGGCTCATTTGAGGCAGATTTTTAGACCAATCACAAAGGCTGACTTCCACAACATATATTTCCAAAATCATAGCAAACCAAAATCTAAAATTTTGACCATACGTTCCCCTTAACTCTCTTAAATATGCCCAATATTTTACTATTTGAATCAATCCAGGAAATATTTATAGAGAAAATGACAAGATGACTTGTTGACTCCACAAACTGCATTTTCATTCACATACATTTTCATTCCAAAGCTTAATCATTTTACATGATATCATGACCCTTCATTAAAAGACATGCTAATTCAAAAAGTGACATCAATTCAATAATTAAATTATTTCCCCCTTTTTTATTTCATTTTTCCAAATGCCATGAGCTTCATATACCATGGGTTTGAAACCACTATTTCACTTTTTGGCTCCTCCTTTTTCAAAAGAGCACATTTTTTAATATACTTGGATACTTATATATACTATCAATAATATAATCCCTTTTACATCAATGACAAAAGTTGTTTCAATCATCTCCCCCTTCGTCATTGATGGCAATCCCGCAATGAAACACATAATCCACCAAGGCTTTCCCTGAACTTGTGCTTCTCCTTAATCACTTAGTGATGAGATAGATATTACTCCCATTGTTGTCTCAAATTTTCAAAAGTCTCTTTGGGAAGAGGTCTTGTGAAACTATCTTCAATCTGGTCTGTGGTGGAAATATATTTCAACTTGACATTTTGTTCTGCTACTTGTTCTCTTAAGAAGTGATACTTGATTAGAATTTACTCTCTTTTGAAGTGCATAATGTGATTTTTTGAAATATTTATTGTGCTTTTGTTGTCACAAAGTGTTGAAATTGGATGATCATATTCTACATTAATATCTCTCAGTGTTTTCTTCATCAAAAGAACTTGTGTGCAACATGATTCTAATGATATATACTTGGCCTCTGTTTTGGATAAAGAAACTGAAGATTGTTTCTTGACTAACCGAGACACTAAATTGTCGCCCAAAAATAATGCTCCTCCACTTGTGCGTTTCCTATCATCTAGCACTCCCTACCTAATCTGCATCCATATATGCTACTAGAGTAAAATATTCACCTCTTGAGTACCACCAGCCAAATTCAAGGGTTCCCCTTAGATAGGAATCTTCTTTTCACTACTTGCAGTAGAGTTTATTTTGATGCAGCTTGAGACTATGTAACCAATCCTACTAGTTGCATAATTTATGGCCTTAATTTTGTCACATAGTAGGCTTCCAATCATTAACTTGTACAATTTTTTATTTTCTTCTCAAGATTCATCATATTTACTCAATTTACAACCTATGACCATGGGTGTGCTGACCAATGCATAATATTCCTTGATGTACTTGGTTTGTTAAATGAATAGCCCTTTGTTGGATTGAGAAATCTCTAAACCAAGAAAAAATAATTGTTCACCAAGCATAGAGATCTCAAATTCCTTTTGCATTTCCATTACTAACTCTTTGCACATTTTTTTCATACCCTCTCCAAAAATAATATCATCTACATATACCACGATAATCAATTGATTTTCTCCTTCTTTCTTGATGTAGAGATTATTTTTTGTAATTCCTCTTTTGAATCCTTATTGTTGTAGATATTTTTTAAGTCTTAAACACTAGGCTCTGGCAGCTTTCTTTAGCCCATAAAGTGATTTCTTCAATTTGCGTGGATGATCCTTATTTTTTTATAATAAAAACCATTCTCATTGTTCAATGTATACTTATTCCTCTATATTTCCATTGAGAAAGGACGATTTGACATCTATTTGATAGAATCTAAAGTTCTTGAAACTTGTAAGTGCCAAAAATAATTTAATAGGTTATAATCTTTCAATGGGGGCAAATATTTCTTCAAAATCAATACCTTCAACTTGAGCATAGTCTTTTCAAACTAAACTTTCTTTATTTCTTATTACTTGACCATCTTCATTCAAATTGTTTCTAAAAACAAACCACATGGTGTCAATCACTTTTTTATTTTTTGGTCTTGAAACAATTTCCCATGTCTCACTCTTCTCAATTTAATTTAGCTCTTCTTCCATATAATCAAACCATTGCTTGTCTTCACTAGCTTCTACGAAATTCTTAGTCTCAATTTTAGATAGAAAGGAGAAATGTACATGTTATGGTCCACTTGCTAATCTTTGTCTATTCCGGACTCATGTATCCTAATCACCAACAATTAGATTTTCCTTAATGATTCTTATGGATGAATATTGATGTTGTCTTTGTATCTTGATGTTTTGTTTCTTCTTCTTCTTCTTCCTTGCAACTCGTCTTTTCTGAATGTTTATTTGCTTGTGATTTCTCATTTTAAGGAATTGCTTCATCCATTTAAACATTTGTACTTTCTACAATTTTTGCAATGATTTGTTATAACATCTATAAGCCTTCAATCTTGATGAATAACCAAGAAATATACCTTCACCAACTCTAGAGTTAAAATTTCCTAAATCCTCATCATCTCTCTTTATGTAGCACTTTCTCCTAAAAGCTTTGAAGTATTTGACTGCTACTAGTCTATCCTTCTATAGTTCATAAGGTGTTTTTTTGTTTTTGTATTTGATTTACCCTCTATTCAAAATGTAGACTATGGTCCTAACCGCTTCTCTCCAAAACATGTTTGATATCTTTGATCCATCCAGCTTTTATGTTTATGTTTTTCCTTTCTGCCACTCTATTCTATTGCGTAGTTCTTGTAACTAAAAGAATGTCTTTTTATTCCACAAGACTCACAAGACTCTTCAAGTTCATTTGAGATAAATTCACCTCCTTGATTTCATCTCAAGTACTTGATTTTTAAATTAGTTTTATTTTCAAATAAGAATTTGAAAGCTTTAAACTTCTCAAATGCGTCTAATTTACATTGAGGAAGGCAACCCATGTCATCCTTGAGTAATCATCAATGAGCAACATGAAGTAATTTTCACCTTGTAGACTTTGTGTTCTTGAAGGCCCACAAAGATTTATATGAACATCTTCCAGTGGATTCATTATTGAGTACTCATTTCTCTTAAAGCTTGTTCTTATCTACCTCCCATGCTAACACTACCCACAAATAGTGTTTGAAGGTTTTGTAATCGTTAGCATGTCTCTCACTTCTTCTTTGGTGTTGATTTTCACTTGAGTATCAAAGTTCATATGGCCCATTCTTATATTTCATAACTAGCTTTCATATAGTTGTACCATATAACATTTTTCTCCCTTTATCTCATTAAGGATATATACACTATTTTATTTTTTATTTGCATATGCAACTAAATTTCCTATGCATGCCTTCCTTATCTCACAACCTTTATAATAAAATGTGAGAATGTGTCCTTGATCACACATTTTACTTACATGAAAGTAATTATGATTCAAACTTTCAACATATATGACATTGTTGTTTTTGTCTTTCCATTATTGAGACTATGAGTACCTTTTCAAGTTATCCTTGCAGTAGAATTATTTACAAATATCACACTACCTTCATGAAATTTTTCCAAAGCGAAAAAATTTCTCTAGCGACCTGTCACGCAGCTTGAAAATCCACTATCAATGTACCATTGGATTCCTTTTTTTTGGGTATGAAGTGCAGTTTGTACAAGCATAAATTTCTCCTTCTTTAGCTCTTCTTACCCCTTTCTCTCCAAAATTTTGTGTATTCTTTGGTAAGGGTGTCTTCTTCCTTGTTTTGTCTAGTAGATTCTATAATACCACTTCTACAAAAATGTGTTACGTGACAATGTTGTTGCACTCATAACATACAACATTGTAATCAAATAAGGTGGCAAAAAAATTATAGCTTCTATTTGAAAACCCATTAGTACTTCTATTTTTGTTCCATGCGTTAGTATTTCTTGCATGTGCTCTACAATATATTGCTTTATGACCAAATTGATTGCAAGAAAATCAATAACCAATAAAGGAGTTTCAGTATCGAGTTGTGCAAACCACCTTTATGGAAAATATCTTATGAATTCTTCAATGTTGTCATTGTGAGAAAGGTCAAGTTTATGTAGGAATTTGTTTTATTTATTCATGTTTCCTTCATTTTAGATGGATATTTTGAGAACATAAACATAGCTTTTATATTTTCATTCATTTAGTTTCTTTGGTGGCTTTCTATCCAAATAATTTGAATTTTGTTTACGATTCTTCTTATTCATACCATAGACAAGATCAATCTTAATGAATGGTGACTTTTGACAACTGACGATTTCATCTAATGTGTTAGTATTCTTTCAAACCTTAAGCCTCTATTCAACTAAGTAGTTGACTTATCTATTTCCTTTCTTAAGGAAACACTTTTATCTTCTAGCTTCTTGCAATTCTTTTTATTTTTCCTTCAACTAGACTCTCATAAAATTCTTCTATATTTTTTCCTCTTGTAGTTGAACCTTTAGGCTAATAATACCCTATTCTCTTTCTTCAAGGATTTATGACATCTTTGATCTTGCATCATGACACTCCTCTTTATATTTCTATAGATACTCCTTTTGTTTCAAACTTGTTTTCTTAATATTCTTTATTTCAAATAGGGCACAATGAGTTCTTCTTCAAGAACCACTTGTTCATCTGTTTCAGTGCTTTCCAAGGCAAAAACATGCCACATCATCACACATATTCCTTGGTGCCACATCATAATGACATGTCACCTCACAACATCCTCGACCACATAGCTAACACATGGAAACCCCTTGGGTGTACTTTGACTCATCACATCAACATCTACCACACCAGGCTCTTATTAGGCTTCGAAATTGTTAGGAGGAAAGCCCAATATCGGAGTTTTGAACTACCAATGCTCAACCTCCTCACACTTGATACTAAATGGAACAACATCCTAATATCTAAAAAAAATTCACCCATGTCACCTCTAGCCATTTCCTATCACTTGGCCTCCTGTTGTGCAATCTAATCCATGCCATACCATGTATTCTCACTAAGTCAATTGCCACATGGCGGAGACATGGAAATATTATCCCATGTGAGTTTACCACATTACTTGCCACATGGCATGCCTCATGGAAATTCCATATCACCATATTTTTCACATAGAATTTGTATTATGATTATTATATATAGAGAGTAAACCCTAACTATTAGAGTTTTGCTCTCTTGATACATGACCACCATATGCCTGATGCTTGATTGTTGATATCTATTAATTTTCATCCCCCAAACATTTGGTCTATTTTAATTGACATATATGTCATATTCTGTTAGTGTTAGTCGTTTCATGTCAATTGTTTCTTGGGGTTTAACTAACACCAAATACCCAATATCTTGATCCATCACTTGACTAGTCCCAAAATCTTCCAATCTCTGTTAATTGTTCAACAATGTGGGTTCTATTAGTATCAGGGATTCTAGGTAGTGAAATACCTAACCGATAGGGCACAATATCCAAATTTCTTGATAATAATAACTTGATAACTTGAAACTCCCTCCAACTAGCTCCAAGTCATGGCCCCTGTGTCATCCATTTGACCAAGTGATGAAGCCAATGACTTTGTTCCCCAAATTTACAAACTTGTTCCATACAGATCTAGAAATGCAATTGGTCAATCCTTGAATTTCCAAACATCTGCTACATAACTCTATAAATTTAATGAGTTAATCCTTAAATTTTCAAGGCAATCCCCAAATTTCTATGCTTTTAATAAATCTTCCAAGCATATTCCAAGGTTTGAAACCTTCGATGATTAGTCCCGGAATTTTTTCCAAGGAAAGTAGGTTAGAAAGGTAGGGTCAAAGTCTTAGCTTATGTCTATAAACTAGAAGGGAATTTGACAAGAATATAAGCTACCCAAGATACTATTAAAAATTAACTCAAGATAAAACCAAATTTACTAAGAAAAACATTAACATAGCAACAAAACTCAAACATGCAAACATAACACCGTGTTTACCCTCGGAAAACCTAAACACTGGGAAAATCCCAGCTAAGGGAATTCCATTAGATTCGTTGGTGAAACCATTGGCCAAGTCAGCCAAGTGATCCTTCACCACTCACATCCCTTGGTCCATTACAATAGAGTCTTCACCTAGGCTTCTAAAGGCTTCACTCATGAATCCATGGGCGCAAAACCATGGGAAACCAAAAAACCATGGACTCAAAACCACTATTGTTGACCTAATCATCATTGACTCTTTCCTTGAGTCAATTTTACCTAACAATTCCCCCCTTAAACCTTAACTTGGGATTTCCCTTGACCAAATCCAACCAAAATCAACCAAGTGAGTTAGCTTCATTCACTTTATCCCTTATCCCCCTCAAAGTCTATACCCAAGTTATCATGCTCCTTATCACCTAGTTCTAACACTAGATTTTACTAGAAATTTCCTAGGGTTACGCATGCCTTAAGAGGTCTTACAATAGTATGCCTATTTACATGAAATTTGAAAATTTGACTCCATTATGACATTTTTTTTATTGATCCAACATTTATGTTACAATCCTCTCACCTTAACATGCTTCGAGCCTCATACTCTTCTATTTAGAGATAATTTTCATGGCTACATCTCACCATTAAAATCATCATCTCATTAAAACATTTTTCCAAACCCTTTGCGAGCATCCTTGACATACATTTCCATGGCTCTCGACCATGATTTCTTGTGGCATAAAACATGCAAGCCCTCGATCTCTATCACATGTATTTTGTAATCGATACAACATTGTTCCGTAATCTCTTCATTCCACTACTCACGATGTCCTATGCTAGGAATTCTCAAGCTTCTATAACATCATTGTGATCTTCACCAATTTTTGTTGGGCATTGGAGCACATGCTCCCAATAAGTGTGAAAAATTGTAACTGCAACATATAATTCCCGACGATATCACTCTCTCCTTGGAGTATAAACTCCACTCCTTAAGGTATAAAATCCTGATGGTGTGATTGGTAGGATCCTTTGCAACAACCATTCCAATGAGACTCCCATAGTAGTTTACCATAGAATATCTAAGAAGGTTCCACGATTCCTTTTCACTATGACTCTCCTCATGTGACCCTATCCCTAGTTGTACCTTCACCTGATCCCCTACAGTATTATCGACTAATGCATTTCTCACATTAATTTCTCCTACAACCATATTGATGGGCCCATTTATCTCATTGCTAATAATTTCATTCACTCATGGCCACCATAGTTGACTCGAATATTGTAAGTCAAATGGCCAATTCTAGTTGTGTTTATAAATGTCTCAACCACATCGAGCTTTGTCCTCTACAATAACCTATCTTGCCTTCATTAGCTTGCACTTGCTTCCAATGAGAATTTTGATAATTCCCACATCAAGTACATGTGAAGTTCTTCTAGCCAGCGGTAGATGTTTTGGAAAGTCTTGTACATGCCGTAGGGATATGAAAATTTTACATCATCGAATTATTCCTAACTAGTCATGCACTTTACATAGCCTCCACATGGATCCTCTCCTCTATGTTCCATAGTGAGGTAGGTTCCTTCGAATTCCTTCAACTATAACTTTCCACTCTATACTCTACATAAATCTCTTCAAAAAATGGTTTTCCAAGTATCCTTTATGCATCGGTCACACATAGGAACAATTCTTCACATTTTTCACTAGGAAAAAATAACCCTTGGCAATAGAGGCGTCCCCCTAAAGCCCCACTCAGATCTGATACCATCTTAAAAATTAACTAGAGAGAAAACCAAATTTACTAAGATAAACATTAACACAACCAGAAAACTCAAATGCACAATCATAACACCATGTTTACCCTAGGAAAACCCCAACTCTAGGGAGAAACCCAGCTAGCATAATTCCATTTTATACCTTGGACAGAACCCTAGCGAAACCATCCAAGTGAGCCTTCATTATTGGCATCCCCTATCCCATTACAATAAAGTCTTCACCTAGCCTTTTAAAAGCTTCATCACATAAATCCATGGGAACAAAACCATGGGAAACCAAAAAACCATGGACCCAAAACCACTATTGTTGACCTAGTCAACATTGACTCTTTCCCCAAGTCAAGTTTACCTAATAGATACTTCTTGAAACTATAGAGACCTTCACCAGCCATGGGGGTACCCATATACTTCATATCTCAAGCATAAACCGATCAATTCTCAAATGAATTCAAAGAAGTAATTGTATATAATTTTCCTCCTCTAAAGCCTCCATGCCTTCTCTCTCAATCTAGTGTATCCTTACAACTAATCAACAATCCAATTAGGTGTACATCATGGATTTTTAAACCTCTAGTTGGCCTCGTAAATGGACAAACACTTTCACTTACTGGAAACTTCAAACCCTTTAAGAGGCTTCCACCAGTCAAGAGTTCCTTCGTGAATTCAAGAGTTCCTTCGTGAATTCAAGAGTTCCTTAGTGAACTCTATAGTACTTTATTTTAGCGATTTTGATAGAAATACTTATTTTGAGTCTCCTCTTTGAAATGAAGGCTTCTACGCTTACACCTAATTCCACACCAACAATGACCTTCTAATTACCACAAACATTTAACTCAAATATTTTTTGATCTAACCACTCCTAACCAAACTCACTTGTTAAGACTCACAAAGGGCCTTTCATACCAAAACAAGCCATCCTAGTTCTCCACGGGGTTGAGGAGTCATCCTCCCCTATCTTCTTAGTCTTAACTTCATATAAGATAAGGCCTATAGAAACGATGAAATATTAACCAATACCAAGACTAAAATCTAACAATCATATTCTCTTAAAAATAGATGATAGGAGAAGATAAGGATCCAAAAGCAAGAATATGAAGGCTATATAGCCATTAAAACCAAATTTATCATTTCATTTCTTAGACAACCTCGCATAGCCCATAATGCTCATTCAGAAGACAAAACATAACTAGTGCAAATCATTAACATCATTTCTTTTTCATTAATAGGATTTAGATTGCAGAGATGCATACCACAAGGCTACTTATCTAATCTTAATTATTCGTTTAAGACCTCCAGTCCCTACAAGCGTGCATAGATTATCTCACAAACCATTTTTGATTTGAACCCTTCCACATTTTATTATGGAAATATTTGTATAATATCATAGTAGCTTTGGTGAAATTAACAAAATAGTACCCTAGGTTCCACCAATTTTTGAAATCAATTGTTAAGTACACAAAATCGAAGGAAGACTCAACTTCATCTAAGCCCACACTAGTGAAGACACTTTTCATTGTCATTGTGGTGGCAATATGTTTCAACTTGACATTTTGTTCTACTACTTGTTCTTTTAAGAAGTGATACTTGATTACAATGTACTCTCTTTTCAAGTGCATAACGTGATTTTTTGAAATATTTATTGTGCTTTTGTTGTCACAAAGTGTTGAAATTGGATGATCATACTCTACCTTAATATCTCTCAGTGTTTGCTTCATCAAAAGAACTTATGTGCAACATGATGCTAATGATATATACTTGGCCTCTCTTTTGGATCAAGAAACTGAAGATTATTTCTTGACCAATCGAGACACTAGATTGTCGCCCAGAAAGAATGATCCTCCACTTGTATGTTTCCTATCATCTAGCACTCCCTACCCAATCTGCATCCATATATTCTACTAGAGTAAAATATTCACCTCTTTAGTACCACAAGCCAAATTCAAGGGTTCCCTTCATATAAGAATCTTCTTTTCACTACTTGCAATAGAGCTTATTTTGATGCAGCTTGAGACTATGCAACCAATCCTACTAGTTGCATAGTGTATGGCCTTGATGTTGTCACATACTAGGCTTCCAATCATTAACTTGTACAATGTTTTATTTTCTTCTGAAGATTCATCATATTTACTCAATTTACAACCTATGACCATGGGTGTGTTGACCAATGCACAATATTCCTTGATGTACTTGGTTTGTTAAATGAATACGCCTTTGCTAGATTGATAAATCTCTAAACTAAGAAAAAATAATTGTTCACTAAGCATAGAGATCTCAAATTCCTTTTGCATTTTGCATTACTAACTCTTTGCACGTTTTTTTCATACCCTCTCCAAAAATAATATCATCTACATATACCACGATAATCAATTGTTTTTCTCCTTCTTTCTTGATGTACAGATTATTTTTAGTAATTCCTCTTTTGAATCCTTGTTGTTGTAGATATTTGCTAAATCTTAAGCACTAGGCTCTCGAAGCTTGCTTTAGCTTATAAAGTGCTTTCTTCAATTTGCATACATGATCCTTATTTTTTGATAATAAGAACCCTTCTCATTTTTCAGTGTATACTTCTTCCTCTAGATTTCCATTGAGAAAGGCCAACTTGACATCTATTTGATAGAATCTGAAGTTCTTGAAACTTGTAAGTGGCAAAATTTTTTTAATAGGTTATAGTATTTCAATGGGGGGAAATATTTCTTCAAAATCAATACCTTCAACTTGAGCATAGTTTTTTCAAACAAAACTTGCTTTATTTCTTATTACTTGACCATCTTCATTCAACTTGTTTCTAGAAACAAACCATGTGACGTCAATCACATTTTTATTTTTTGGTCTTGAAACAATTTCCCATGTCTCACTTTTCTCAATTTAATTTAGCTCTTCTTTCATATCATCAAACCATTTCTTGTCTTCACTAGCTTCTATGAAATTCTTAGTCTCAATTTTAGATAGAAAGGAGAAATGTGCATGTTATGATCCACTTGCTAATCTTTGTCTAGTCCGCACTCATGTATCTTAATCACCAATAATTAGATTATCCTTATTGATTATTATGGATGAATCTTGATGTTGTGTTTGTATCTTGATGTTTTGTTTCTTCT
The DNA here is from genome assembly GCA_000404065.3 of Pinus taeda. Taxonomy (NCBI): domain Eukaryota; kingdom Viridiplantae; phylum Streptophyta; class Pinopsida; order Pinales; family Pinaceae; genus Pinus; species Pinus taeda. The sequence continues at coordinate 11,671 of APFE030801502.1, forward strand.
TCTTCTTCTTCTTCTTCTTCTTCTTCTTCTTCTTCCTTGCAACTCATGTTTTCTGAATGTTTATTTGTTTGTGATTTCTCAGTTTAAGGAATTGCTTCATCCATTTTAACATTTGCACTTTCTACAATTTTTGCAATGCTTTGTTGTAACATCTATAAGCCTTACCTCTTGATGAATAACCAAGAAAGATACCTTCATCAACTCTAGAGTTAAAATTTCCTAAATCCTTGCCATCTCTCTTTATGTAGCACTTTCTCCCGAAAGCTTTGAAGTATTTGACTGCTACTAGTCTATCCTTCCATAGTTCATAAGGTGTTTTGTTGTTGTTGAATTTGATTTACCCTTTATTCAAAATGTAGACTATGGTCCTAACCGCTTCTCTCCAAAACATGTTTGATAGCTTTGATCCATCCAACATTATTCTATCCATCTCTTGTATGTTTATGTTCTTCCTTTCTGCCACTCTATTCTATTGTGTAGTTCTTGTAACTAAAAGAATGTCTTTTTATTCCAGAAGACTCACAAAACTCTTCAAATTCATTTGAGATAAATTCACCTCCTTGATTTCATCTCAAGTACTTGATTTTTAAATCAGTTTCATTTTCAAATAAGAATTTGAAAGCTTTAAACTTCTCAAATGCGTCTAGTTTTTGTTGAGGAAGGCAACCCATGTCATCCTTGAGTAATCATCAATGAGAAACATGAAGTAATTTTCACTTTGAATACTTTGTGTCCTTGAAGGCCCACAAATATTTGTATGAACATCTTCCAATGGCTTCATTATTGAGTACTCATTTCTCTTAAAGCTTGTTCTTATCTACTTCTCATGCTAACACTACATGCAAATAGTGTTTGAAGGTTTTGTAATCTTTAACATGTCTCTCACTTCTTCTTTGGTGTTGATTTTCACTCGAATATCAAAGTTCATATGGCCTGTTCTTATATGTCATAACTAGCTTTAATATAGTAGTACCATATAACATTTTTCTCCCTTTATCTCATTAAGGATATATACACTATTTTATTTTTTATTTGCATATGCAACTAATTTTCCTATGCATGCCTTCCTTATCTCACAACCTTGATAATAAAATGTGAGAATGTGTCCTTGATCAAATATTTTACTTACATGAAAAAAATTGTGATTCAAACCTTCAACATATATGATATTGTTGTTTTAGTCTTTCCATTATTGAGACTAAGAGTACCTTTTCAAGTTATCCTTGCGGTAGCATTATTTCCAAATATCACACTACCTTCATGAACTTTTTCCAAAGTGAAATACTTTCTCTTGTCACGTGGCTTGAAAATTCACTATCAATGTACCATTGGATTCCTTTGTTTTGGGTATGAAGTGCAGTTTGTACAAGCATAAATTTCTCCTTCTTTAGCTCTTCTTACCCCTTTTTTTCCAAAATTTTGTGTATTCTTTGGTAAGGGTGTCTTCTTCCTTGTTTTATCTAGAAATTCTATAATACCACTTTCACAAAAATGTGTTATGTAACAACGTTGTTGCACTCATAACATACAACATTGTAATCAAATAAGGTAAGGGTGTCTTTTTCCTTGTTTTATCTAGAAATTCTATAATACCACTTTTACAAAAAAGTGTTATGTAACAATGTTGTTGCACTCACAACATACAAAATTGTAATCAAATAAAGTTGCAAAAAAAATTATAACTTCCATTTGAAAACCCATTATAAGTTATAAGTTATAAAAGTGATATGCATTATGTTGGGATATTAAAACGCTGATAATTTGATCAAAATTGTGGAAATACATTTTTTATCTATCACTTAAAATAAATAAATACACTGTAATATATGCTAATTTTTTAAATGATTTTAATAGAGAGGGCAGACATCAAGACTAATGCTGAAGAAAATATATGGAAGGCAATGAATTTAGTGGAGAGGGTAGACATCAAGACTAATGCTGAAGAAAATATATGGAAGGCAATGAATTTAGTGGAGAGTGTAGACATCAAGCTTGATGAAGCAGAAAATATATTTAGAACATTGATCTACTGTAATTAGCAACATTTACGCACTTGGCTGTATTAATTGACGTCACAGATAGAAGCTGATCAGTGGCAGTTACTCTATCCTACTTACCACTTCAATTTCAGTTTGAATGGGTGAGCTAATCGATCCCTGATCAGTGTTGTGTGGGGGTTCTCCTGGGTCCTTTGGGTCGTTTCCTTCGCCAACCTGTAGAATAAACAAAATAAATTTGAATAGGTTAAATTAATATAAAATTAAAAATAAATTCATAATGGAAAATAAGTTTTCTTTAGTTTTTATTAATAGTAGCTTTAGAATAATATGTATAAAGTAATTGAGTTCAATTATATCTATAAATTAAATTTAAAAATAATCTTAACAAAATAGAAACAGTAATATATATATATGAAATAATTCTTCTGAAATACTGAAAGATATCCAGAGATGTACTTTTCCTGAAAAATGGATAAATTAAAATAAATAAATGATATTAACATATAAATTTACATTAATTAATTTGTACCTTATCCAGTACTCCCTGTGCTTTAGCTGATAAAAAGGCCACATCCAATATTTCTTCTTCCATGCCCTCTTCTGCCAATTTACTGCACTTTTGAAGAACTGCTTTGTTGAGGTCTTCTGTCATGTAAAAAAAATAAACATTTGCCAATACGCATTGTAACCGATGGATTTCATTATTAATTTCAGGCGCTGATAAATAAGGACCGATGACTGTCCATGTTTCGGACAAGCAATACTTTGCAACTTCCGTCGAGTCCCTAGAATTCTGCAGATTACGTCGTTCCTCGTTGGAACAACTTTTCAATTTGCTTAGTGGCTGTTTGATCTCCGTCTCCAGCATCCCAAGCTCCGCACGTTTATTCCAACTGTGCTCGAGACTCTCGAACTCTCTATCGGCTTGCCGACCGAGTGATTTGACTTCCTCATTTAAACCGTCAACAAAGTTCATGTATTCCCATCCTTGAATGTAACATTGCATAGCATTTTCAATAACAGAATCATCACTGCCGTCATAAAAGTAAATCATTAAATGGATCAATGAGACTGTTGTCCTCTTCCACGAGTTTTTGTTAGCTTGCTGCAAAGGAGCCTTTCCTTCTTTAGCAGATTTCCCAGCTTCACCTTCCGCGGTCCCTGTTTCGAGCCTTAGTAAGAAAATCAATTCACTGGGACTGCGCTTACCGTCTTCATGGCCTTGGTCCATATACCTTTCTACTTCCCTGAAGCCCCATTGATTGGCTTTCCACAGGCTCGAGGCACTCTCTCCTGGAATTAATAACATCTCCAAGGACTCTTTGTACTTGGAAAATTGACCGTTGTCATGCACTAAATTTGAAACCTCGGGCTGCCCCAAGGGAGTTAATAACATCTCTAATTTAACTACCCACGAGAAAGAAATTTGAAACCAATACCCATTGAGTTTGCTGAGTGGCACCCTGAGTTTCTGTAGCCAATGCCCTGGAGCCAAAACACGTAGTTTCTGTAGCCACTGCTCTGGATCCGAAACACGTAGTTTCTGTAGCCAATACACAATCAAAACATCTGGTTTCTTCCTTCTATCGCTAATCATCTTCTCCTGAATTCTTTTGTCCCTAACCAATAAGCCTATCAAGTATGCGTCGAAATCATTCTCCGCATCTTCAATACTCATCCTCACAAAATACTTAGAAACGGAATTCAGGTCATACATTCTAGAAACGGAATTCCGGTCATACATTCTGATAGAAACGAAATTCACCTCTCTGATGAACACGACGATCCATCCTATCAGGACGATTACAAGCTGACCAACAATCACAAACTGTGTCAGCGTTCTTTGATTCCCACTGTTGAGCGACTCATAATTTGTAAGTTGAACGTATCTCCATTTAATGACGGAGACCACAATGCAAACCGTCACATATACCCAGGCTGTTGAACATAAACCTGACCTGACCAAGACATAATCAGGTTGGGAGACACGTGCCACCATCCAACATTTGAGAACGTGATCCTTAGTCTCATTACACCTCGGCCTATCACATGGAGTACAACAACACGAGAGTGCTGAAGTAATCTTTTGCGACATGATCCTACGAATGGTTATACCAATCTTGGCCACTTGGATTAACAGCAGAAGCAAATATATAGTCGCTATGAATAGGGTAGTGCTGCACACTTTGGACCATTTTCTGTCAGACCCTTTGGTCTCTACATTATAATCAGCAGCAAGAGCACTCATCGATTCATTTCGCTTCTCCACTTTCCAAACGGATTGAACCTCAGACAGAATATTCAATATTATACTCAATACCAATGATGCAAGGTCGAGTGCCAACGTAGTAGAGCCGGAACGGGCCATTCCTGGAAGCAAATAAGCAATGAGCACACACATCATAAGTCTTCCGCTATCAATCACCAGCTGATTTTTAACCAAAACGGCCACCACCTCTTCTGTCTGGTAGCTGCTGCCTGAATATACGCTGATATGCGAATAGTCGATAAAGGAGAGCAGTTCGATAATAGGGGTGCTAAGCACAAGAGCCTGTGCTGGAATCCAGAGAGCCCTCCTCTTCCACGCCTTCCACACATCCCATAACAGCAAAAATATAACTGGAACCAAATAAACAAGCCATTTTACGAGATCTTCCGTCCTGGGAAGAATTGTAACGTCCACTTCGTTTTCCATATCAATTACACCGAAGACGCTGCTTTGAGGACGGTGTATCCCAGATAACGACTAGTCTCGCTGAAACTTGTCTGCATTTACAATTCGACGATAGAATCAAAGAAGCATCAATAGACTCAAAGAATCATACAAATGGCATTCGTAGGTAGGATAAAAATTGAAGAAAGAAAAACAAAGTGGAAATCAAAATGCCAGAAAATCTGATTCAAAATGACATCAACTGAGACGAACAGAAAATAATAACAACATACCTCTGGCTGCAGCGATCCAAAGTTCAAACACATTCTTTTAGAGTTCCATCCTCCAGTGCAGAGCGAGGGAGTTGAATGAATGCACGAGAGAAATTTGATGTAAAATGAGGATCTCTTAGATTGCAGATTAACAATTAAAGCGCGTTTTATTTGACGTGGTTCATTTTTTTGATGTTAGAAGACTCTATGTTTAAATTTGTCCAAATGTGTCCAATTAATTAGGAATTTCAAATGTGAATTATCACCACCTGCCACTCTAAACCCTATTTTAATTATTTTAGAACACATTGTCACCATTTGCAACTCTAAACCCTATTTTAATTATTTTAGCACAAATGGGCAAATTATCGAATTTCTCAGTCAAATTCTATCGATGATTCCAATAACATTTTGTTAATTTTGAACCCTTCATCACTAAGTTGATAGGTAGTTATGTCTATTCCCAAGCACCTTTCATTTAATCATTCATTAATTTTACTATGTAAATTCAATATCCGTTGGTAAACATTTTGTGTAACCAAGCAAAATTTTTTATATTTTCAAAAATATACATTAAATATACTCATGAAGGATTGGAGTAGGTTGTATCTTTGACTTGTTTGCACAAAGAAATGAGAGACGTGAGTTGTGACTCATGTCTGCGGTAGAAATAATAAAACGTTAAAGATTAACGGTTACAGATTATTATGTAGACATTGATAAAATATAAAATATAAGAAGTTATTAAACATTTAATGTTAATAAAATATTAATTTATAAAACATGTTGACTAATAATTGAGTTTTAGATATTAATAAAACATTGAAGATTAACCAAACATT
>APFE030801502.1:18416-29746 GCA_000404065.3 Pinus taeda
AATTCAGCAAATGAAATGTTTTTGAGAGTTTAAAAAATATAAAAATATTTAATAAGGAAAAGCGCAATAGAGAATATGGAAAATTTTATTTTTAAAAAAATAATTACTATTCGATATTAGAAAGAATAAACGAATATGAAATGACAATGAATAGGGTTTGGTTTGGTGGAGGATAGTCAGCGAAATGTGCAATCATATTAAAAAAATGTTGTCATCGAGCATTGGCACGTGCATAGTCAAAATATGTCCACAATATTATGGGTCGGCTACCCAATGCGGATGATGGTTAGTGGTTAAAATTAGGGTAAAAAAGTTTTAAAAAGTTTGAATCATAGTCAAAATATCTCTACAATATAATAATAATAATATCAATTTTAAGGTCACAGCCAAGCAGGAGATCAAATTAGTGTATGAGACCCCTTGTTTGTGGGACAAGGGACCCACCTCCATGCAGGTGATTGCTAAGTGGTTAAAATTAAGGTAAAAAATTGGAGTGGTCTACCCAAGCAGAGGAATAGCCCCGTTTCCGTCACCGCGGGCAAAAACCTCTGACTCCAGCCGCCGGCAATTCCTCCACCCTCTGCGAACTCCGCCTAACTCCGCCACCCTCCGCATTAATGTCCACTACTGACAAATATCTGACATACATTCCGATTTCCATGGCCTCTTACTGTCGGGGAGTTAATTCACCATGGAATTTGAATTCCTCCGCGTGGGATTAACTTCAACTTCTCGAGTTAAGGTTCTTCAGAGATTCAAATGGAGAAACCATGTTGCAGATCCTCTATCTTGTGTCTTCTTACTGTGTTTCTGATGCTATGTTCCGGGTTCGAATCCGGCTACGCACAGAAGATAACAGCTCCTGCTCCAATGCTTGAATCAGAAAAATAAGCCCTATTTTTAGTATTGGGTTCTCTGGTAGGAAGTGACTCGAATGTGAGTGTGATTTATCGAGATCCTTGTGGTACCACACCTATTCAGGGATCTTCATGCGATCAATTCGGCGATTTCTGGTTTGTTACAGTCTTCAATCTTGGCGCCATTTATGATAACTCGCTGAAATGCAGCGAGACCGCCAGCATTCATCCTGCACTTTTCAGCCTGGGGCACTTGAAAACTCTCTCATTCTACATGTGCTTCAATTGGGCTCCACATATAATACCTTATTGAGGGTGGAAAAATCTGAGCAACTCTATCGAGAGGGTCACATTTCACAACAATGAGGTCGTGGTTGGAGAGCTCCCGTCTGAGCTATGTGAGCTGGGAAACTTAGAAAATCTAGTTGTGAAAGAAAATAACATGAAGGGTCCATTGCCAGAGGAGCTGGGGAGATTGTATAAACTGAAAAAGCTCCTTGTCAGTCGGAATCAGTTCTGTGGCCAAATTCCAACTTTGATTGGCAACTTGGAGAATCTGCTAATCGTGGACCTGAGTTTCAATAAGTTGAATGGTACTTTTCCCTCTGAAATTAGGGGCTTAAAATCTCTCATGAAGATGGATTTGAGCGATAATTTTCTTTAGACCAGGGTTTATTCGCTACTAACCAGGATTTCAAAATGTCGGCAACCAAGAAAGCTATTGACGGGCTTCTTATGGAATGTGTTGATAAAACCGCATTCCGCTCTGTTCAGTTGATCTGACCAACAAAGGGCAGATGAAGACCAAGAACTGCAGAGGTGGTTGTATCTAGTACCAAATCTCTTTTAGTAAATATAAAACCCTAGAATGTTTTTTCAGTTCTTATTCCTAAGAAGCTCACATCAGCACAGTGATAAAGATTACAAACATCTTAAATAGAGAATGATTCATGAACACTTCCTACATGTCGGGTGTGAATAAACCTAGGAAATGATATACAATTAGCTCATTAAATGGCTGATCCTTTCTTGATACACTTTCTTCTCTAGTTTTACGCATTTAATATGATAAATTCATTGCATTGTGATTAGAAGGCCTGGTAGTTCTTAGTAAGGGATGGTACCAGACTCTAAGAGTGCCTAGGGTTAACAAAATGCCAGTGAATGCTTTTTAAGCAAGTGGATGGCATCATTTTTTTGTATCTTCAATCTATACCATTATTGATGCAGGAGGATCCTTAGCAGAATTCAACGATAAGTTGCTCCAAAGGAGCAGTTTGGAAGTCATTGGGGGAACTCATAAAATTTTCTGAGTACCAAAATTTATGTGTGCACTCTGATCTACACTAATAGGCCATATGAGCTACGTCAGAGACCGTAAAATCTCAATCAATTGGAATCCAGTTGAATGCCTACTCGGGTCTATGCTAAGATATGAGACACCTAACGGTTGATGACAATTTTGCTGGAAACACAAAGCTAATCAGCAGATGGAAGGAATTTGTTATATCAAATCAAAGAGGCAGATGGAGGTTCACGTCTACCATGATAACCAACATAAGTGGAAAAGGATGAACAAGAACAGTTGGAGAATGAAGAACATATGAAGGATGGAAAATCAGATTCAGGAAATGGCTGAAACTGTGGCCTATATAGTCCAGTCTTCGAAGATACGATTAATTGTCTGAGAGAAGAAAAGGATGGTGATAGAATAGATGCAGAGTATAGACAGCTGAGAGAGGCTATGGGGACCAGAGAAGCAGAGAGTAGATAGTGACGTCTGAGAGAAATTGATGAAACATCTTTCTGTGTTGCAAAGATTCTATAGAACTTTCTGCAGTGTGAGTTAATATAGTGATTGAATCCAGAGTTGAATACTATTCCTGTGAAGTTTATTGTATTCACACATCTTCTGAAATTAACACAAAGACAATATTTTTCTCCCAATTTGTGTATAGAGGCATTGTTTGCATTTTTATTCTCATAAATTTTGAAGAAGGTTTTTGCTGTGTAACTCTGTATGGCTCCGTGACTGATATTTGTGGCATGTGGAGTTCGGTTTCTCCCCAAATCATTAAGACAAAAACTAATGAAAACTACACTAAGATGAAAAGCTGAAATTAGAGATCTCTAGTCAGAGCATATATGTGTACAATCCCTTAAATTCAACCAACACATTAAAACCACTTCTCCACTTATATGTCCAAGCAATCATCAGACAGGCAGTAGAAACTTACCTTTTGTTGCATGTAAACTGGATGGAAACCGGATAGAATGTTACAGGAGCAAAACTTAGCAATATTACATAATTCTTTAATAAAAGAGCACACAGAAGTTTCATGGCAATCTTAAAAGTCTATCTTATAGTGCCTCTGATGGGTCACATATGAAGCATACAGATCTGCAGATGATGGATATTAACCATCGATATTCCAGTAATCATACATACATTTTGATTACTTTGCATTTCTCTTGCTGCTGTAGTTAAGGAAAATATCCATAAGGATACCAACATTCTACTAATTGGTTTCATAGCTAAAATCTGTAGCCAGTGAAAACATATTCAATGGATTGTTCATGTCTGCAATGGTAATATGTTGCAGGAAGCAACAAGAGCACTTACCTGAACCTCGTTTTGAGTTCCAGTTTGAACTTTGACATGCTGCTTCAAAGTGTCATGCTTGAGACTAGAACCTATTGAGATAACTATTTTATGCTTTTTTAATAAATATAGATGAGCTCAAAGAATGAATTATAGTAGCTAACCTCAACAAGCTTTCAAGAGGTCCACAACAGACAGTGAGCACTATCCCGCATACCTAAATAGTCATATCAATTCGAATTTTACTTTCAGCACTCTACAACAGCACAAGATGCTCCATTTTGTACATAAGGTAAATTAGGCCCTCGCTGCCATTCCTGCAATTTGGTATCATAAATGAGAACCAACCCCTCTTTCAATCCTCGTGCATTCCTCCCACTCCTCCTCAACGGATCATCAATAGACCCTCCAACTTGAATAATATAAACCAAACTCCCCATGGTAACACAGTTGAATTTCAATACATTGTCCATCCTTAGAGGATATGGAATGGGAGGCTGCTTAATCCTAGTCTAAGAATCAGTATCTATAACATATTTCCAGAATGATAACTCGACAACATATAGATATAGGATCCAACCACTGTACAAGCAATCACACAAGCCCCCATAGGCAACACCTTGGTCTTAAGCCAAGTATTCGTCTTTGGGTCGAAAGAATCCATAGGTTTCACATAAGCATAAGGGTGTATAGAGAGTCCATTCATATTGCCAAACTTAACCCACCAATAACATAGAAGATGCCATTAACAAGTTTATGAAAATCCAGAAGCAAGTTTATGAACATTTTCTTCTATGATTGTCCTTGAAGCAAGTTTATGCATATAGTGATAGCAATTTAATGAGAGCTCTTGCCAGATTTTGTTTGGGGGCAATATATTACCAAACCTAACATGCAAAAGCCTCACGATTTCATATAAATTGGCGCTGCAATTTGTAACATGAACTTGACTTCCCGGATCATGCCAAGGAAGTAGGTAAGAGATCTCATCCTTTAATGTAATAGAGATTCCATTTCTGAACAATATAGTAGATGTTTGTACAGGTTGCATAATGTAGAATTGTAAGTAGTACAGGTGACAACATAAATGAGCAATGTTTAGCTATCACATAAAGGAAAAATTCTTGAACCTCAGTAATTCTGACATATACAAAGATCCTCATGTCTTTCATAAACATTTATCATTTATCACCCAAAGATAGCTGCAAAGTCTACCCTAGATTGGTGGAGTGTTATTACTCTACCCTCTGTCTCCAATATATATACCAAGGGTACCTAGACTTAGGGCCATCATATCTTGTCTTGTATTGTATTTATTGTAAAAGGAGTTTCTACCCTCGAAGTGGATTGTATGCATTGACTTCTTATAAGATGAGGCCTGGTGCAGTTCCTACGTGACTTTGGCAGACTAGATTTTGGCATCTAAGTCAAAGAAACTCTAGCAGGGCCTTGGTTCACTGGTGTGGTTGACAATATTGAGCCATCCACCGAGCTCCATTCTTCTGTGGTCTGCTCCATTCTAATGACATGTCAAAAGGAATGAGGCTAGGTGCCTTCCTTTTCAATTTCAATGTCTTCCTTTTCAATTAGTAATGCATAAAGAAAACCAGGACAACAGACAAAGTAGAAAGATTGAAGACTTCTGGTATTAGGTCTGAACTGTTTGAGAGCAAGTGAAAGTTATGACTTCTAAAGAAACTTTTAATTGAGTCCAAAAGCTAGGAATTAAGTTGAGGGAGGAGTATCTACCAATCAACACTTGGGGCATTGATTATTTCTTGATTGAACTAGGGGGGGAGGGTAATGGTGTCCTCATGATATAGTCACCTTTCCAACGGCTACAATGGGATTTGAAATTGTTAGAATTTGAAAGAAACAATTGTGATTCGTCAGTTTCTTTCCTGTACTAGGGATTCATTGGCCTTGGATGTTACGAAAGCTTCCCCAGGATAACCCAGCTCAACTCTCTTATCCCAGGCCATTACGCTAAAGACATTCTCTGGGTCTGCATTGGTACCTTAAAAATCGAGATACCAGTACTAAGTTTTCATATTACAGATATGATTGCAAACCGCAAAATTTTGCAGGTGAGCAAACGATTGGACCGTTGCTCTCCGAGTGTGGGATAAAACGTTTGGACTTTTGGGTGTTTCCCTTGCTAGTGTTGACATTGCTAATCTCTACAATCTGTCCACTACTCTACTGGATACAAATTTTTCAAGAGAGTAGTTTATATCTAGATAAGAGGCTCAAATGGGAGTCAGTTTCTATTCATAATTTTATTGTAGTAAAAACAGAGGCAAGGATATGTTATTCTTGGCATTTTCTTTTATGCTTGTCTATGATTTGTTCATAATCTTATTCCCCAATAAAGGACTACATAGATAACATTTGCATTTTAATTTTGTGAATCTGTGTGGCTGGTTTCATTTATAATTTTACTCCCTGGTAAGAGAGTACATGGCATCTTTTCCTTGGATTCTGTGATTGAGGTGGTAAATTTTTGTCCCTCGCTATATTTTTTATGTTTTGTTTTTGAGGTATTTTGCATTCTACATTTGTGATTTGGTTAGTTGGGAATTTTCTTCAAAAATTAATTGAGTTTTAAAATTCAGTATTTTTCCCTTTCTGAGCTTTCTGATTGGGTTGGTTTTTGTCTTCAAATTCACTCCATATTTGTTCACGGTTTATTGCATAAAAGCCTAAAAGTAGAGTATAATGGTAAACATGGCTCTTTTTTCTTTTTGGCTTATTTTATTAGCGAGTTTTGCAATATAAAATATGCATGCCATTGATATTTGGCCATTATATTGTTCAAGGTACCTGAAGGACTAAGTCAACATGTAGATCCATCAAAGAAAGCACAGGCTAACTGGTATGTCTATCATCTTTTTACAAATGACAGATTAATTTTACAACTGATTTTTTTTTTTCAGACTTGCAAAATAAGTTAAACTCTGCGTTTATATTTTCATGGAGCACACTTTGAGAAAATAGACCTGGCTTTATTCTTGCACATCCAAGAGAGTTTTTTTGTATTGTGGGTCATTATGACCAACAATATCCAAGGCTTTAGGGTTCAGATTCCAGAAATATATATTACTACTAGTTTCTTCCAAGGGGCACATTAGGGGAAATATATTCCGAAAGGTACTTCTTCTTCCCGTATATATAGTCTAATAATTCCCATGATTCATCAGCCTGAGAATTTGTGATATCATGGGTTTGTTTTCCATTTAACAGAAGCACAAAGTGTTTTGTTCTGTGCAACAACTGCAAATGTTCCCAGAAATGATACTAATTAGATTCATAGAATTGGTGGAGAGGACAATCGATATACCAGTACTAAGTTTTCATATTACAGATATGATTGCAAACTAGCAAAAGTTTGTAGGTGAGAAAATGACTGGACCGTTTCTCTCCGAGTGTGGGATAAAATGTTTGGACTTTTGGGTGTTTCCCCTGCTAGTATTGACATTGCTAATCTCTACAATTAGTTCACTACTCTACTGGATACAAATTTTTCAAGAGAGCAGTCTATGTCTGGATAAGAGGCTTTGAAAGATGTCAAACAAGGTCTACACCAAGAGAAAGAAAGTGTGGAAAAACTTTGAAAAATATGTGACAAAGATGATTAATGAGTGCACCATTTCTTCAAATGTTTTCTGAGAAGGAAGCAGTTTCAAAAAATGGTGGCAAGAATATAAGCAAATGCAACCAATTGAATGGAAATTAAGCTCTCCATCATATGAGATAATGGAAACAACTTGTTGGAAGAGTCCAATGTACAAACTTTGCTAATGTATTTTTATTTAGATTTTACAGATGGGGGATTTCATGTGACAGTGAGTTGAGATGAGTGCATAAATTCTGTAGGTAGACCGTAGAATTGTATTTTTAATTAGATTTTACAAATGGGGGATTTCATGACACTACGAATTCTAATTCACAGGTACTTAAGAGATATAAGGTTCGAACAGATCTATCGTGGTGACAAATGTTTATGAAAAACATGAGGATCTTCGTATATGAAGTTAAAGCAATTTTCTTTTAGGAAATAGTTGAACATGGTACTTTGTATTGTCACTGTCACATGTACTACTTACAATTCAACACTATGTAACCTGTACAATCATCAATTATCTTGTTCTGTTACATTAGAAGATGAGATCTCTTACCTACTTCCCTTGCAAGGTTCACGAAGTCATGTTCTTGTTACAAATTGCAGGATCAATTTATATGAAATTGTGAGGCTTTTGCATGTGCAATTTGGTAATGTATTGGCCCCAAACAGAATCTGACAAGAGCTCTTATTAAATTGCAAAGACTATATACAAGGACAATCAGAGAATGAATCCCTAATATCATACACAACGAGTGCCTCTCTGGCCCAAAAACTTTCGGATTATCTACCTACCTACTTGAATTCTATGATCTAGATACTTGCACTCACTTAATAAGGTGACTGTACTTCAATAAAACCCTGCTTTGAAAAAAGGGATGCAGTGATGCAGCATCATTTGATTTCTGGAAAGAGTTGAAGTCTGCTTCCAATAATGTCCACAGGAATGCCCTTATTGCCAGTGAACACGTTTATGGGGCAAAAACTGTCTAACAAACTGAACTAAAAATTATCCATCGTCATTCAAAAAACTTCAATTCTATGATCTTGATACTTGTACTATCTTAAACAAAGTGGCCATACTCCAATGAAACCCTGCTAAAACAAATTGATGTAATCTAAGCAAAAATGTCCTTTAGATAAACTTACAAACCTTTTATCCAAGGAATACAATGTTTCAATTACTGTTGTTCCCCTCAGATTTGTGCAGTTCTGTACACTCAGAGAAAATGCACTTTGCCCGGATGGTTTATGGCCATAGGGAACTTGACATCCCCCAACTCTGTTTCTCAGAATTCCAAGTTGCCTGATTCTCCCCCAACTCTATTTCAATGACATGGCCAATTTGGAATTTAAAGCAATGGTCAATTCCCGTTTTACAGTAGGGTTAGGGTTTACTGTTACAGACTGACAATCTCTTAAAATATGGCTGATTCTTCACATTTATATCAAACACTGTCCTCACTTTTCCACCAAAATGCCATGGCCAATTTGGAATTTAAAGCCATGGTCAATTCATATATTAGCAAGTCTTTTCCTAAAAAAATATGCAAAATAAGGTCAGACAGGTAACATGTACTCGCAGTAACTGAATCAAATCATCACCAAATGACTGATTGGATCAAATATTACTTAGAGAAACACAAAAAGATGAAAGATATTTTGTATCCCCTGACTTTTTTTTATAATTCTTAATATAACGAACGATAACAAAAAGGAACACAGGGATCCTGATGTAGTATACACATAAAATTATACATCTGTCCTTCAAAATAAGGGCTGTCTATTTTTTATCCATGGCTGTTGAGCCATTAGAGTGCCTACATACAGTAATAACAATAGTACAGAAACATATTTAATATCATATTTCTTTATGCCTGAGCTTACAAAACTAGTTGGAGAAGATGGGTGGCTTGCTGCCGTTAATGATTCAGAGCTGCAAGAACTAACACATGAGGAATTATTATACCAGAGCCTTCATAGCAAAGCCCCGGGCTATTATTCCACAGGGCCAGGCGCCTTCCCAATCTCGTGCAAAAGATCTCGCGAAAAACCATTGTGCCTGATAAATTATTTCCATTGAGATATAATGTATTCAAGGAAGGAATCTCCGCCAAATTCGATGGGATTTCCCTGGTGAAACGATTGCCATTGAGAGCAATATATCGCAATTGCTTGGATGAACCCAGAGACTCTGGTATTCTTCCCTCGTATCTTGAGGCCGAGAGATCGAAACTCATTAGCTTTGGTAGCTTATCCCATGCTAGAGAAATAGTGCCCCCAATAGGTTTGGTTCTTAGATAAAGCTCCTGCAAATTACTCATGTCCGTCAATGTCTGTGGAAGATTGCCAACATATCTTGAGCTTTTCCATCAGTAGTGCTTGCTTTTCGGTGTATGAATTTGATTTCCTGTATGAAAAATGACCAGCGATGCCGTCAGATTCGTTCCGAGATCTCTGTTGTACTGTAAGAGGAAGGAGCTGACCGTTATAGAATAGATCATTGGTTGGGCAGACCTGCGCCCTGGAAGGGCTGGAATTAGGGCCGAACTCGAAATCCTCCTGGTCCGAACGTCCCACGTTCGAATCCCACCGCTCTCGCAATCCAGTATTGCCCCATTCACATGCTGCTTCTTCTACTCCCTGTGTAATCGGCAGGTCGCAAAAGGAGAGCGCATCCACCTCCTCGTCAAATACATTGTTCGAATATGCATACTGATCTGCGACGGACCAGATAAGAGATTCTTCGAACCGATCTCCCAATGCCATAGGTATGCCGATTAAATGAAATTTAAGCAATACAAGTAGATATTTAAGACTGCCTACGATATCGTAGCCATGAATGCATGACCAAAGCACTAAAAGGGAAGGCCCTTTGTTATATTTCCTAATCCCATGGGTATTGGAAAACACGGAGATCTTAAAACCCTAAAATTTCTGCAAATAGTCGACCTTCATTCCAAGAAAGGACATTCAAAGAAAACATAAACGTAAAGATATAGACACAAAAGCAAGTACTCAGAAAAATCTTTCATCCTAAGCGATCCGCATGAAGATCCTTGAATAGGTGTGATACCACAAGGATCTGGATAAATCCCACTCACATTCGAGTCACTTCTTACTAGAGAACCCAATACTGAAAACAAGGCTTTTTTTTATTCAAGAATTGCAGCAGGAGCTGTTATCTCATGCGCGTAGCAGGATTCGAACCCGGAACATAGCATCAAAAACACAGTTAGAAGACACAAGACAGAGGACCTGCAACATGGTTTCTCCATTTGAATCTCTAAAGAACCTTAACCCGAGAAGTTGAAGTTAATCCCAGGTGGAGGAATTCAAATTCCATGGTGAATTAACTCCTCGACAGTAAGAGGCGATGGAAATAGGAATGTATGTCAAATATGTGTCAATCGTGGACATTAATGTGGAGGGTGGTGGAGCTGGGCGGAGCTAGCGGAGGGTGGCGAAGCGCGGAGGAATTGTCGGCGGCCGGAGCCGGAGGTTTTTCTAGGCGGTAACGAAACTGGGCCATTCCTCTACCTGGGTAAACTACTCCAAAAAAATTTAAGAGAGTTTGAATCATAGTCAAAATATGTCCACAATAATAATAATAATAATAATATCTATTTTTAAGGTCACAGCCAAACCAGACATGAAATTGGTATATGAGACCCCCTTGTTTGTGGGACAAGGGACCCACCTCTGCACAGATGGCTGCTAAGTTTATGAAGGCATACATACTCTAGCCCCCTCTAGTTTTGAACCTGTGACCTCTTAGGAGGAAACACATGCTCTGAACCATTAGGTCCACTCACGCTGTATGTTTCATCTATCCAATACCGATGATGGTTAGTAGTTAAAATTTGGGTAAAAAAATTTCAAAAAATTTGAATCATATTTTTATAGTGAAAATAGATTTAGCACCATCAAAACTTCTAGAGCACCTAAATTTTAAAATTTAATAACTATAATGAGATTTAAAAAAACTCCTACTAAATTTTATCAAAATTTAACTTATTTCTATATTGGAGTTAAGAGATATGTGGTTTTCAATTTTTGGATCAGTAACCGGAGAACCCACAGTATAAACATCTTTTTGCCAACGTTTCAAATCCCAACTGGGATCCATGATCAGGACTTTGAGAATGATGATACAAGATGAGATGCAATAGGGAATAAATACTATTAGGGTTTAAACTTTTGGAACAACACAATGTCGGCTTGAAATTTATTTATTAATTATTAATTT